>VZRH01005249.1:811777-899217 GCA_013397555.1 Urocynchramus pylzowi
AGAAAGAAAAAAAGAAAAAAAAAAGTGGGGGTGTTTTTTATTCTCCCAAAGAAATAAATGTACCTGACAAGAGGGGATTTTGTCCGTTGGGTACACAGAACTCAAATAAATATCAGATCATTCTAATAAAAACACTATACTCAGTAAAGCTGTGCACTGAATTTGTGACCATAAAGTTTGTTTTCCTGACAATGGACTAACCACAGAACTAACTTCTTAAAACTATCTAACGAAGAAACAAAATCTGATGTGAATATCCAATTAAATACTTCTGCATTATTACATTATACATTATTAAGGCTTTTGTCTTCTATAAGTACATGTAAGAAACATGAATGTCTTCGCACAGACTCTTGAAAAGATGCAGATAATGCATGTGCTACTGATGGTCACAGATATGAAAGGTCTGTTCACAACCCACGTCAAGACTCAGGGTCTAGTGGTGTTCTATTAGATACAGCTTTTTTCATAAATGTAAAAGATGCAGATCCTTTACTCCTGGAACCATATTAATCAGAAAAAGCCTTAAGTTTGCATGAATGGAACCATCTTAGAAAAATCAATTAAGCAGTTTAAATGCAAATTTTCTTCACACTAAATGTCAGCACAAATAACATTTCCTATAGCTTTGCCCTTCACAGAGGAAAAAAAAGAACTATTTTTTATTCTACAATGAACTTTGCTGGAACTTGCCATTTTTGTTGTATGCGCATTCTCCACTACTGGTCTTTTGCTACCAACTAGACAGAGCCTACAGGAAAGTGTTCAGACTATTTAAAACCAGTCCATAGCCAAAACTGCAAAATTAACCAAAAATTAAAGGTAGAACTATTATGTAATGTGTTCTCTTAAATGTGACATACAAATGCTCATAATAATGAACACTGTGACACAAAAATATACATTGTATGTAGCTTCAGTGGTGATATTATGGCCTTCTGTGAAAACACAACTAAACTCAGGAGCTCCTAGAACAACATGCACTTGACCAGGAGCTGACATTATTTATTACAGATAACATACTCACATGCATTAATGAATAATACGACTGCTTGCCAGTATAAAAGAGGAAGTGAAATGGTCGGCCATCTTCTCCCCACTGGATTTCTAATAGAAGGCAAGATTAGACAAGAAAGCAATATACAATCACTAAAAAAAATATCCCTTGTATCTAACTGCAGTTATAAACCTCTTTCATAATACTGATTGTATTTTTAAATATCAGAGAACAAAGACATTTTACAGGTGTTCAATCTGCCTGGAAATCTAATTGTTTGGACAATCTTTTTTAAAGGTAATCTCCCTCTGAAATTAGAATAAAATATTTAACATTATAATTGTAAATAACATTCTACATGAGGAAATCCCTCATGTACAACTGCAAAAGATTGTATAGGTGGCATTACAAATACATGTATACATTTTAATGTGAAAAGAAGTACAAAGTAAGAGACAACTGAAATCTACATTAAAAAGTGAAAGATTAGCAGCTCTGGAAAAAACAGTGCTGAAACAAAAAAGGTTTTTATTAGCATAATACAGCTAAGCTAAAGTAAGTATATGTACAATTATCTTTTGTGGGCAACAACCATATTCAAAACTTGGGTGATTCTGGAACTCATTTGTGTTATTACATTTGGGATAATTAAATACAAAGACCTATCCTATAGTTTACATAATTAGTTCAGCAAGAAAACAAATGTTCCATATTAATTCAGTATATCTGGTGTGTTTTATTCATTACAAAATATTATTTAAAGACAAAATTCAACTTTGGAGAAAAAAAAGGCAAACTTAGATAACATAACATAACAAAGATCTCTTTCAAATAATGAAAAATTACAAAAATAAAAACCTGAGAGCTTGTTACAAATTGAACTGTAGAGAAATGCCATTTTATCCAGTGAAGTTAATTAAAGCTATCTGTAAACTAAAGGCAAAGATAAGACTCCAGAAACCTGTCTGATAAGCACAATATATATTGGATTGGAACATCAAGATATATATACATTCAGAAGCTGAATGTAAAGATGCAAAACTTAGCAGAAAAGGAAGAATGCAGGGGACTTTTACCCACATATACTACTAGTGTGATTTTCCATGTATGCAGTTGTGAAACCATATTTTGTTGAAAAAACTGTTCTGGAAACTTTCCAAAGTATAAACTTAAGTTTTTGTACTTCAAAGTTATCGAAGACACAATACATAGATGAGACAAAGCTGCCTTAAGAGATACTTATTGAATGTGTTATTTTTAGATATAAATACAAAACTACATATTTATACTTATTTGTTCATAGAGTCTTCAGGATATTGCTAGCATTTCAAAGAATGCTTTAGTCCTGAAAGCATACAGAATAGTAGCTTAGTTCTTCCATAAAACAGCCCTTGGATTTTGAAACTACTTAATGATTATTAACTCTCTCCTACCCTTTATCTTTCTACTTTTTTACTTCACAATACAGGGAAGTTGAAAAATAATGCATGATACCATTTGGAAGATGAAAATCCAAAATTTCAGACAGTTTAGACTGCTTTCCAAAGACACAAAATCCCCCAAAAAACAAGTATCAATTATTCCAGCAGCAGGAAAAACAAAGGAAAATGTTAAGATTTTAGTGATAATCAGAAATGTTTATCTGGGACTTGATAGCTCAGTGAATGTGGAATTTCACATCCATGCTACCAGATCATACCAAATACTAGTCAAAAACAGACAACAGGTTTAGACCTTTTCTTTCAAACGTTCTATTTAAAATTAAATTGTTGATTTTAGTGAACTGCCCAACATACTGGCATATCACTGACATCTGGGACTTTATACGGGGTCTCAGGATCAAGACCAAAGACAGTATGGACAGACATGCAGGGTTAGGACTTTAAGGTCAAAGAACTGATTATGAGAGGTTCCACTCTGCCTTATTATTTGAAAAAATTCAAAACTAATTTCTAATCTTCTAGAGCAATAAAGTTACAAAGAAAACTTCTGGTTTAAAAGAGTATTGATGAATATTTTATGGAGGTGATAGACAGCTCTGACAAAAAGCTACTGAATTTAACAAAAGGTTTTCCCAAGACTTCAAGAGATTCTACGCATCATTCTATTTATTGCTTATTTTTAAACAATGAAAAACATTTATCTTAGTCAGTTAATGCAATTTCTGAGAAGATCAGTGGTACTCTGGAATATACCGATAATTTTTATCCTAAACCACAGAATATCAGAATAAACTTCTACTGCTCATATCTTAGCAGTCATTAGGAACACAGGGGAAAGAGCCAATCCACAAAAATAAGAAATTCTACATATGCAACAATTCTAATATTTAGGAATAATAAAATAAGTATCTAAGAACACTTACTTCTCTGCTCTGGAAAAATTTCAGTAGGATGCTGCAAATAAATGAAAAATATCAGCAAAAGGAAAAAGTTACTCAAAGTATCATGCTACAGTTATTCAGAAATGTAACAAGAAATCCTACCTTCATCACAGGTCTGGCTTGTTTGTCGAATAAGCCAGAAGGAAAGAGGTAGGCAATAGCTCTCTGAAAACAAGAAGAAAGATCTCATATGTGACTTTTTTCCCACAAAAGCATCATCGAAACATTTCTTATGTACTGTCTTATGCAAAAAATAGCATAACTTTTGTACAGCGGGCAACCAAATCAGTAAAAAAACGTGACACATATTGTGATGCACTGAAAAGAAAAGCAGATAATTTCCTCTGGAATCCTCAGAAGTAAAACCTCATTCTGAAGGCTGTACTCTACTGCATGAGAATGAGTGGACTTCCTTCTGCCAAATTTAGTTTTTACAGAATGCATTTATCGTAACTTACCAGAACTACTCAAGTGCAAAGACCACCTTTATACACAATTATTTTCCAGTAAAATTCCAAGTGCTGTGACTTCCAGAGGAAGTCACAACACTTATCTACTTATCTTTCTGAAACTATCAGTGCTTGCTAACAGTGCCTACCGACTGACCAAACATAGAAATTTTATTTAAGGTGACAGGAAAAAGCCAAATTTTAAACATTTAGAATCTCACTTTCTACAATTTCCAGACATAGTTCCCTCAAATCTAAAAAGCCATGTTTGCTGTGGCAGTAATAGCTACTTTACATAGCCCAAATAAGCATTTAATTGATCACTGCATTTGGAAACAACTGTAAATCACTAAAATCTTTGCCGAACTTGAATTAACTACCCAGAGAAGAAAGACTTATGTGACATTTTTTTCCCCCCTCAGACACCTGAAGGTTTGATAGAACATTTTAGAAGAATATATGACATTCATTACACACTCATTGTTTACTGTTTTCACTAAGTACAAGGTATGCTTGTATTTATTTTTACTTATTCAATAATACTTTATTTTTACTTATTCAATAATACTTTATTTTTACTTATTCAATATTTACCAGTATTTATGTGATAGATATAACGAGCATTATTTCCCTGCAACAAATGAAGTTAATGTACCAATATTCCAAACCATTCTGGCCAAAATGTAAGGCAAAGCACTTTACAAAACTAAGCCCTATGACACACATTTTTGTTCAATATCATCTTACTCTCCCTCTTCAGTGTAATTAAACCATAATTTAATAATGCAAAAACATGCATTTGTCAGAGCTGTTTATTTTCATTTGTTTTTAAAAACAAACCAGAAAAAGCCAGCCACGAAAAGCTCCCAGATGTAGGAGTCTGGCAAGTGTAGCCAACTTCAGACAGCGGGTAGCAGAGCTTCAGACAGAAATATTGTGCTTGTACAGTAAAATGGACCAACCAAATAAACCCTTCTGGCAGTGGTCTCATTTATATTTCCATTAGACAGTACAGAAAAGTAGAGTTACAATAAAATCTGAGTTTAAAATCTTCTATCAAGAAGAATGGTTCTTTGTTAGTTAGGCTACCTTAGGGCTATTACTCCCTGATAATTTTTTCCATAGACTTGGAGTGCTTTGTCAGTGCTTCAACAGATTTAATATGCATAGAGTGTAAAAAGACCTAACCTATTACTTTCATTAATCCCCTACTGGCATTCTGAACAGAAATTTTCAGAATTCTGAAGCAAACAAAAGGCTTAACTTGATTTTATAAAATGGTAATTTTGTTTCTCTTAGTGACTACTGTATTCCCATTTGTTAGTCAATGGGCATTTTATGCATACACACAGTAGGTGAACACCTATTTATGAACAAATGGGGATTAATTATGATGACAAGAGAGAAATCTACTGTGAGCCAAATGATGTTAAACCAACACCTTATATAATACATTAAAAGAAATTATTACAGGGCCCTGAGACTGACTGTGTGTATTTAAGACATAATCTTTATACAAGCATTTCCAGAATCTCAGCCAAAACAGTTACTGTAACTATGACACCTTAATAAATGCCAAATACAACAATTTAACATTTACAATGAAAAAAGTAGCTGCCATCTGAGACCTTCTACTTCTTGGAAAGTTTATTTTATTGCTAAGTGTATACCCATGTTTTTCACACTACAGCATGAACACATCCTGTATTAAGAAATCCTAACATCTACTCTCAGATCTCCACACAACAACTAACCAAAGAAGAATGGCTCATTTTATAACCTCATTTTTTTTGTTGTTGCAAAATGGAAAGAAATAGTCTTCCTGACTTCTCTCTTTTTATGGAAAAGTAATCAAGGATGAACTATCCTGGATTGCAACAGATTCCAGTTCAACTTTATTCAGAATTTTCTTCTAAATCTTAATCTCAAAATTTTCTTCTAAATCTAGGCTGTCCAAAACCAGAGAACCAACTACATAGAAAGTCAGACTGCCTCTTGGGAACTTCATCTACAGAAGCCGATTTTATTTATGCAAATATTTCATTTTTGTAGAAAAGAAATCTTTAAAAAAAGCCCTGTACTAACAATATAAAAAGATGTTGAATCAATCTGAGGAATTATATCAGAATTAGTCTCTCCAAACTGCAGCTGAAGCACATAACCATGAAATTATTTTCCTGAAATCTTTTTAAAATGCCTTCAGATATGGAACATAGGTTTCCTTTCACAAATCTGCAGGTCTCAACCCAAAATTCCATAGAGAATTAACTGTACGTTAGTTGCATTTTCCTGAACAGAAAAAGCAGGTGAATGTCCCTCTTAAAACTTCATAAACAAGGTGTAAATGCTAGCAGTAAAGTTCCCAAGAAACCTTTACACTTAACTGCAGTTTCTCATGCCAGAAGTGGTTTTCACCTCAAGGGGCCTGGCCCATACACTTTTTTTAGTGCTTATTTGGACTTGAACTTCAGACTAAAGAAGCTGTTGTGCTGAATATGAAGAGCTGCTTTCTCAGTGTCATCATGTCAGCTGTAGAAGATGCATTCCTCCCATTATAGACTTCACAGATTCTGGGGCTGCTGTTTCACATTCTGTTTGTTAAATCACACTGTTGCCATTGTCTTTGGGAAATAAACCACAACTTTCTAAAAGTGAAACATCAGTAATTATTTTCAGCAGAATCACAATTAAAAATCCTGGTACCTAATAACACAACAGTGTTTCCAAAAATAACTATATAAGTTACTTGAAAAAGGTGAAATGGTACAGTCTGCTTCTGCTATGAGTTACTAAAAAAATTTAGTTAGGTCTTTTAAGGATTTCAAAATCTTTGCTTTTGAATTTCACTGTTGATCCACACAGAGAAGAGGAAAATACCCAGGAGTCACACCTTTAAAAACAGCAGGTCATAATGAACACGTTAGTAACAAGATAGTTTACATCTGACATTTCTTAAACAGCACAATTGGTAAACTTAACTTTCCTGCTCCAAACTAAAAGAAATCCTGTTATGTCATTATTTGTGGAGGGACCAGAAGAGTCAATATTCTGCCCACAGGACCAAAATGTCTTTCACTTGCAGCTTTAAGTTTGAATTCAAGCCAGTTGGAATGAGAAGTACTAACTTCCATCCCTATTAAGAAAAAAAAAAAAAACAAAACCAGAGAAACCCAAAAAATCTGGCAGTCCTTCAAACACACAAACCAATTAAATAATCTGTCCAGCACTGCATGTGTATGTCGTGTAAATTCAGTGTACCTGCCACAATGTCACCTTTCCTCTTCCCTGTGGATGTTGCACATCCTGGCTTCTGATCGTCCTTCCCTTCCTACCACCTCCCTACAAGCCAAGAAGTTGTTTGCTCATTTTCTCGCATGTCAGAGACTAACTCTGAATCAAACAAGTTCAGCTGGGTCAGTAAGAGTTACTTTTTCTTTTGCTTTTTTTTTCCCCAATGTCTTGAGAAACTAAGAATTCAATACTTTAATTCAAATAGAGTTGACTGAGTCATACTGGTATAGGAGACTTCAACAGTTCAGTTCAATTGATCTTGCACATTTTTATTGAAGCTCAAACACAAAACATTCCACTAATTCCCATTGCTCAAAACATGTGCAAAGATAGTTATCTAAGTAACATCCAGTGAAGAAAGGTATTTTAAGGAAAGAAGAAAAAAAAAATTAAAAAAACAAACAAACACCACCTCTACCCTGGGGCTCCTTTGCAGCAGCACCCTTTTTGGCAGCAGGCTCAAGAATCCAGCTCATTCCTTTTTAAATATACACGAAATTTTAATCATCAAAACACTGAAGTGAGAAGTGACACTTTATGCCATAACATTTTAATGAAACACCTGAGCAAAAGCTGTTTCAGCTTCTACTCCTCAACTTGATCATAAGAGAGCCACTTCCCTTCTTAAACTGTGCCTCTTGAATCACATCATTTAGTCACTGTACTTCATCACCTCTCAGACCGAGATGTTTTCTGGAACAGCTGTTTTCCTTCTAACCACACTAGCAGTATTCTTTAACAGTTTTCAGCATCCAAAATCCAGAATATCTGGGATAAACCCAGGAATTAATGAAACAAAAATGGGACACAAAATGTTAACTCTGAAATATTTCTTTTTTATTTAACAGGACAGAAAAGGTTAAGAACAAAACAAACCACAACCTCCCCCCCGCCCAAAAGAAAAAGTGACACAACAAAGTTTATATTGCAAAACAAACCCCTCCTCTAACAACTAACTACTAAAATTTATTGAAACCACCCCCATCACTGTTTATTTACCGGTAAATTCTAGTTTCTACTGAAAGAAGTTTCAAGTCCAAAGTGACATACCATTTTAACACTATCATTTGAAAAAAACCAAAACAAGCAAAACAATCCCAGTCATTATAGGACAAACCCCATCTTCTTTTAATATTACACTATTTTTATACTATGTAATCACTTTCAAAATGAAAATTAATGTCCTGTCACAAGCTTGCAGAGAAAAAAAACCCCAAAAAATCTGTTGAAAGAGACAGTCTTTATTTCTATCTTAATTTTTTCAAAATATAGAACACTAATACAAAGAGTAAAAAAAAATACAGCAGTCATCAGCTCAGATTGATGCAGAAGTCAAAAAATACTGATGCAGAGTTTGCTTACACTGGGAAAAAAAAATAAAAATAGTTGCAAAAAGCATCCTAGCTTCAACTATTCAAATAAATCCAAAATCCGTTATTTATTGTAAGGACAATGCTGGACAAGACACTCTTCTTGCAGACAACAGGCAGTTCAGAAACACATTTTGTTCTGAAAAACATTTCTGACATTTCACATTTGCCAATATTCACTCATTTCTAATACTCTGTGTTGCTAAAATTTGAACATTATTTAGAAATGAGATGTGCCGAGTCACTTTTAAAAGCAACTGGATACAAGCAATTTTTCATGAAAGAAGCCTTATTTTTTTGAAAGAAACCTGATGAAGAATTAAGTCTTTCAACATTTAACATTTTCACAGTTAACTATCTTACTGGTATTTTTCCAACAGTATAAGTGCTAGTAGAGGAAAACATATATTTTATGTTCAAATTATTCCATCTGCTTGACAACAATCTAGTATGTCATAAGCCAGACAACAAGCAAAAATGAAAGCAGATCTTTAGCTTTTGAGTTTTAGTAACTCTTACAAGGAAAGAGTATTGCTTTATGATGAGCTTGTATCTGAGAGAGCATTTACTGACTGCATGAAAATGAATAATAAAAATACTGGCACATAAATAGGTCACGAAGCTTAAGACACTCTTCCTGTATTAATCTTACTTAGATTTCTGGGCTTTAAAGTGGAATATCACAGAACTGACAGTGGAAAATGGCTGTGGGCTGTTTACTACAACTGTAAGTTAGAAGTTAAATCACAAAATAAAAGGATTACAGACTCAAACGGGGAAAAGCACTAGGTCAGGACTGCAATCTCTATTAATTAGGTATCCCAGCTGGGCAGTGGGTATGCAGCTGTTAACTTGATCAATGACTTACCTAAATGTCATCTCTACTGATTCGCTTATAAATTACCAGCAAGTGAGACTAATGTACAGGTGCTAATTTATTTAAACTGTTCTCTGCAGTTCTACATAGCTTTATAAACTGCATCTGGCACCTAATGTTAGCTGTCAGTTGTACTTAGACATGCCTGTCCTAACGACTCTGTTCATTAGAAATGAGCACAAATTATGAAATATTGTGAAAAATGATACATCAAATGGAATGGGCAAAGCAAATCAATTAGAAAAACTTCATAGCACATATTCACACATAGGAGAATAAAACATCCTAGCTTCAGAGTGAGGTCTATAATGCCAATTAAAAAGCAATTGGTAGACTTGTGCAGAGTTATATATCAATTTGCTGGATTTTTCTCCTCCAGAAATACTGTTGTAATGCACTGCTTAACTTTTCATTCCTAAATAAAAGCATCAGTAAGAGGCAATTCTGCTTCCACAACATCAGAGGATTAGCAAGTAAGTCAACTTATTTTTCTTTTTTAAAACTTCACAAGGTTTAGCTTTTATTAAACTCTACCTAAAACTCCAGTGAAGGACAGAATCCTAGGATGTCTACTTTTGAAATACACTGCAAAGACTGATTAACAGCAGAAGACATGGAGGTATATAAGTACTCATCAGAAAGAATTACTGCTGTTCAAAATGTAAAGCTTGGTAATTCTCCTGCCAGTGCTTAAGGAGCTTTTATATTTTTATAACAGAAATTTAATTATGCATAGCAGACACTATTACACACTCTAATTACTTCCCAACACCTGATGGAATATGAAGAAATCAAACTGCAGATACTTGGTATCACCAAACAAAACTACTCTTTTGGCTCCACTTCTCCATCATTTCAGAAGCACTCTGCAAAGCAGTCCCATACTTATCACCTGCACTGCATTTGCAAAAGCTAATTTCCAGAACGAATCTGCTTTTACTAATGGTGGAGCTTACTTAATGTTGTGCAAATAATCATAGTGCTGTGGCTTTTTAAAGAAGAAACCACTACATAGATACGGTCATTTTGCATTTCTTGCTTTCTAGAAGCCTTCCCCCTAGACCCTGTCAAGAAAGGAAGGAAGCCAGACTACAGATTAATGCATTCTCCTACCATTAAACTTTCAGGGAAACTGAACTATCAGCATCATCATTGTACTGTATTAACATGGGAGAAATTCTGACATGGTAGATTGGTGACATGGTAGATTGGTGCATGTTTAGTTTACAAGAAAGAAATTTTAAAATATAAACATTATTAAAGGTAAGAAAAAAAACACCTGAAAAATACATGGAAAGGAAATTTTATAGTTTGCAGAGAAATAAAATAGCCAATATAAAGAAACAGCCTGGTATTACTGCTGACCTCAATGAATACTTTTACTGTCGACCTTACCCACTTACACCTAGACTGGCAGGGTCTCTGCACTGGTACTTGTTTGGAGAAGGGCAGAGAGATTCCTATGTCTCTACACAGACACAGTATCAGTGCATAGCTTTGCACTCACAAGGCTTGATTTCCTATGGATTTGTGACCTGAACTCAAGCTGCCTTTGTGGATTTTCTGATACCTGCTAAAACTCAAGTCTCATTTCAGCCTTTTTCTCAACAGGCCATTACTCGGGACCGCTTTACCTTGCTGCCTATTTTTAGAACTTAGTTTTGAAGCCTGTCAAACACATTCAAAATGAGCCTGTATCACAACCTACATATTATTTCTTGGCATAAGCTCACTGCCAAGACCTTTCAAATGGACACGGCCATGCAGACAGAATTTTGCCACTGAGAGAGCCAACAAAGAAACCTCCTTGCCCTGAAAAAACTAAACCATGGACACCTCTAGCTTGCACTTACACATCACTACCTCTATCCTAAGGGTCCTGCTGGCACACGGGGCTGCCTTGGCTACAGCAGTAGTGTTGCTGCTGTGCAAAGAAAACTTCAGCCATGAGACTTCACGCAGCTTCACCTAAGAGTGAATGTCACCAAATGACATTTCTCCTTCCTACCTCTAATGTATGATAAAATAAGACAGATATGACAGAAGTGAAAGCCAGGTGAGACATAAAAAAAGAATCATCCATGAAACAAAACATTCTTCTGAGTGAAAGGGAGCTTATCTTTACATGAGCCTAAATGACAGAGAGAAAGAGGAGGCCACCCATCTGCCAGTCAGGACAGGGAATGACAATAAAACAGTACGTTTGTAGATACTGATATGAGCTTAAATTCACATCTACATTAAAATCCTCAAGCTAAAACCAGTGCATTGGTTATAAAATATCCCATACAATTTAATATATGTTACCAGCAACCACTGTATCATGCAAGAAAACCCTAAATATACACAGCAGGTCAAACTGCGAGTAAACGTTTTGAAATGCTACATAAACCTTTACAGTACCTCTTATAACCTGAGATCAAGGGGATTATCCATTAGCACTTTTAAAAAGAACCTACTGTGCTTTAACAAGGTATAGTATACAGCTCTATACTGGGATGTCTGACCTCACATGGTAGCAGAAGTAGAATGTCTATTCACAGTCACAGTTGCAATGTTTGCAATGTATAGCAGCATTCTTGTTTATTCTGACAGTTTGATTAAAATTCACAGAGAGCTGAGGGGCTCATGCTGAAGCAAAGTGCTTTCAATATCGAAAACCCTACAGTAAATTACTTCTCCAACAGAGCAACTGTACTTACATCAATATCCTCTTGGGTAAAAGTTTCTGGATCTTCTCCCATCATGTTGGCTAAATGTCTCTTTCCTAGGTTGAACTCTTCAATCTGTTTTTTAATAAATGCCTCCGTGTACTTTTCAGGTCCTGAGGCTCCTACATTTTTCCTCTGCACTGCTGTAGTGGTACAGACCAGCCTTAATGTCTAACAGGAAAAAAAAGAGTGAGATTTATTTTACATTTCTAGCATAGTGAGCTCTAAATAAAATGAATACATGAATACTATAGCAAGTTATTCATACCTATAACAAGATTCAACACATCACAGGAATAAGTTAAGAAAAACATTATTACTCATTAAACCATTTTCTTCCAATGGTTTAACGTCCATGAACAGATAAACACATTCTAAAACCTTCACATTTTCACACATCACAATTAATTTAAGGTTTTTTTGATGGAAAGAAACATAGTATATGCTAAATCAGGAACATCTAGCAAAAACAAGGAACAGCACTGATCAACAGATCCCATCACAAAAGAAAACAAAAAACATCAGCAAATAAGCAGGTTTTGCCCTCAAGGCATCTCATAACAAAGTATGATTAGAATATGTGGGGCAGCTCCCTAGCAGCTTTTCAGAAGCCATGACCTAATACTGCTAAAAGCTCTGGAAAGTCCAAGGTGTGCTCCTTCCTTGTTTGTGTTGCCAGAATGGTTCTTAAGCTACTTCACTGTCTCAAGTAGACCAATTAGAAAACTAGTAGGGTAATCCAGCAGCCAATACTACTGAGCACTGTACCAGCTGAAGTCATAAGTCAGAGGGCAGTTAGCTTCTCAGGGACACAGGTTTAGTCTCACTTCTATCAAGAAAGACAATCAGCTGTTAAGATGACTAATTTCACTGATGCTCTCTGCCAAACGAACAGGAGCTTCACTGAAAGAGCTGTAATGTCTCAATTCTGGCCCAGTTTCAGTATTATGCACTATTTTGGCTCTTCAACATTAGTATTAAAGTTCTCTGCAACTTTAATATAATAACTATTCTACAAACTGAATGAGAACTGATTATTTGTGTGGTCTTCTGTGGGTGGGGAGAGCGAGGGAATCACAAGAAAGAAAGCAACGTGAGACAGAACAGCAAAGACAGAAAAAGAATCACTTCTGATTCAGAAAAATGCCAAGTTTTGTTCATCACACAGTACCCTGAAAGACTTCACCCCCATCCCTTCAACATGCCATGGCTGGGCTTTGTGAGGAGACAGTGCAGCCTCACAAGGCAGAGAGCGCCCATCACACAGTTCACCCCTGCCAGCACTCTTTGCTCCACTCCTTTTACTCGCCCTGGGCCAGCTCTGGCACAGGACTCCTCTGCAGGCCAACTCAGCTGCCTCCATGGGGCACAACACTACCTGCTGCTTCATCCCGACAAGCAGGCAATTCTCAGCCAAGCCGGTAAGTCGGAGCAGTTCAGAGATCACTTTTCAGAGAATTGCCAAAGCTGCAACAAGAAAGTGGCTGAAACACTCAACTGGTAGAAGGAAAGTAGAGGGGGAGTCCTTTCTTTACCTTAATTTCCTTGAGCAAATTATTACATTGCCCCTGATGCTCTGGGAGCTGCAGCCTCAGTCTACCTTTAGTAAAACATTAAAAATCAAACACATGTGAAGTAGTTAGGGTTCTGATTACAAGGAACAGAACAAAGGTAGTATTCAAAATTATTCAATGTTCTCTAAGTCATGAGAATTGTCTTCAGAGCACAATTTAGACACGATGAGAGTTTTGATGGATTTCACCCTTCTGGGTTCAGCTAATATAAATAAAATAAAACACTTGCTACCTTCCTGTAACTAACACAGATACAATAGTAATCTCAGAACCCAGTTATAACCACAACAATACAAACACATGTCTCATCAAAACAAGATTACATAAACGTATTTGCAAGGCAAACAGAAAAGCAGATCAAATTTGTACCTTCTGTTAGCAACGTCAGTTAGCTTACAAGAACTTCTCCTGTGACGAGAAGCTTTTGGTGTTCTGCATTACATGGTCAAGTCCTACATTACCAGGAAATGAAACACAGCTTTTCTTTGTACTTTCACAGAACCCAGTTGGTATTTTGGACATCTGGCAGTCCAGGATGGACTGATCCAACTCATCCAATTTGTTGCACATATATAAAGCTGTTCATGACCATCCATGCCTGTGTTAGTATTCAAAATGTAACAACTCGCCTTGAAATTTCAATTTGAAATGAAGACTTCAATATGCAGCCTTAAACCTGTATTTAGGATAGGTCCCATGAATTCAAACAGGTTTGATATAGAAGGTAATCTTTGAACAAGATCACATGAGTCAAAGGACTGACCCTCTATGGTTTTACCAGACAAATATTTGCCCCTCAGGGTATGAACCTCAGGAAAGTAACATATGCCTCTGCTAGAAAAGATTTTACAACAGGTCTAAGGTAGAATTTGGTGCTGAAGAGCCTGTTGCTGCTTCATTTTCTCCACAGCTTATATATATTGCATGCAGCACTAATCCTGGTTTGTCTCTTCCTTTTTCTTTTCTGTTTAATATTCATGTTTCCTGTGAGGAAACATTGACATACACAGAAATAAAAGAAAAATAATCAAAATTTTAAATGTACACATTTTCCACAGGCAAGGCTCTGGTGATTTCCTTATAAAGCAGTGAGGAAAGCAAAGGTATCTCCACATATTCCCTATTCTTCTCTCCTAGTTACTCCTCAGGAAAGAATTCAATTCATCTTCTGTCTAACTTGTCTTAATAGTAACTAATTATTTGTAATTCTTGTTAATGAACATATGATTCCTTATTACTTGGCCCAAAACAGCTTTCTCTCTGGTATGCTTTAAACAGAATACTTTAAAAAAGATTGCTTTCATCTTATTCCTGTCAATTTCTATTGTAATTTTCTCATTTTTGTCGTTCTTCCCTCAAGCTATTCATATTCTTCCCTAGTTTCAATTCGTCACTAATCAAAAGTCCCTGGACACACAAACTGTTCATAATTAGAAAACAGCCTCTTATGTAAATTATTATCTATTGTATTGGGTACCTCTTCTGGGATAAGAGCACTATTTCATGGGTGGCACAGGCAGAAACTGCAAAGCACAGCTAAATGCTTCTGGCATTTCAGTCAAACAAGAAAGCATGCTCCTCTGCTTTGTAGAGGAAACCACAGAGGTTTGCATTCACTTCTCACACACTTCATAAAGCATTACTGAAGACAGCAACCTCACCAGTTTAAAAATAATATTAATGCTTTTTAACAGTGGTCATGAAATAATATGCTCTTCCCATCAGAACACGGGAGAGGAGAAAGCCTTTACTTCTGGACACAACTCATTGTGATTAACCCTTCCTTCCCAACTCAATTCTGAGCAACCTAGAATTAACACTGTTTGGCAAATCCTGATTTTACAGGGATATAATAAACTTATAGAAAATCAGCTTACGTTAAATTTACCTTAGGAAAAAAATTAGCATTTTCAGACAACTTCACTATTTTCTTCCAAGAAGAGAAGTAACTAGGACTGTCTGTTTACTCATCCTGTTCATTTTGCTTCACTGGAGTCACACGGATATAAACCAAACCAACAAACAGAGAAGTCAAGTTTCCTGTACTTTTGGAATGGGAGAAAAGATGGACTGGAGTCAGGAGATTTAAATTCAAACCCAAAAGTTGTTCATTTTACAACAAGACACAGAGACAGAAGATGACACCAAATGACATGGCACGTATACTGTTGCACCATTTCCATGATTCTTCCATGCTCTAAGCTGCAGACTTCAACCAGCTCCTTTTCAGAAGCCACGCAGTGCACCAACAAATTTGTACCAAGAAATTTGTACCTCTCTGGGGTAGGACTTCACTGAGAGATGTGGAACTGGAGCTGTATAACCACATCAGTATGCAGGACTAAAGCTGCCCAGTGTCCAATACTCCAGCTACTGGCACAGCTGCTGCTACTGAACCCAGTAGACAGGCAAGACAGTCCTCTGTTTTTTCTGTTGCACAAGAAAAAACATTTTTTGCATAGCAGTTACACAGAACATAAATGCTCAGAGCCATCCCAATTTCTAAAGAATTGCTTTTTCCTCAATAAGTGAGTTTTGGATTTCTAGAGCGTTGTTTCACAAAACTGTGTTTTAATTGATTCATTTAAAACAATATTGATATAATCTCAGATTTCAGTTGGCCTACAAACTAATTATGTGAAGCAGTATCAGACTGATGTCTCAGAAGCATTTTGCAAAACACATCGGAAAGCATCACAAGATGTCAGCAAATATGCATAAGTGATTTTATGTTATTTCTTATACCTGATTTCACAAAGTATTTCATGAGAAGAAGCTTTTTTTTCAAAATTAAGTCCCTTAATAGGTAACCATACAACAGCATCTTACCTGCTCAGAAAACCTGTCGCATGTTTAACCAAATCTACATATTAAGTTTTGCTGTACAGTGGGGAAGTAAAAAATAGCTCTTAATGCATCAATGCATGGCAAAAGTCAGACGTGCATAACAGGGAATAGAATTCAGATCTGGTTATTTTCAGACTCAAGTTTTTAGGTACTAAAAGGCTTTTCAGTTGTATCTTAGTTAACAACTGCAAAAAAGGTTTCTCTTACATTTCAAGTATGCAGTTCTGAAAGTCTGTCACCAAAGTACCATAATCTCTTTCTGATATTGGTACATATAACATCCACAGTGA
Source organism: Urocynchramus pylzowi (assembly GCA_013397555.1). Classification (NCBI taxonomy): domain Eukaryota; kingdom Metazoa; phylum Chordata; class Aves; order Passeriformes; family Fringillidae; genus Urocynchramus; species Urocynchramus pylzowi. The sequence goes on from VZRH01005249.1 coordinate 828,567, forward strand.
TTTAGATCAAGTACTCAACCCAATCAAATTAAATTGGAACTCTGAACTCTTCCCTTCTGCTGAGAATAGCTATTCAATCACATCAGAGTAAATGATAGATAGCAACCAAGCTAGATCCTTTTTTCTTTATAAATAGCACTACATCTCTGCCGTTTGCTTACTGGAAGAATAGGAAACTACACCTGTTGCTCAGTCAATGCTAAGGGAACTGGAATCACAAAGTTCCTCTTCCATTTTGCCTCTCAATGCAAAAAACTTTAAAGTTAAGAAATTAAATGTTTTCTCCCACTAAGACAGACAAGAAGTAATGAACTAAACAACTGCAACGTATTTTTAGGACAAGCATCATAAAAGAATTTCCGAATAGTCAGGACAGGTAAGTGTTTAATGTATGAAATTTTTATAGCAGGTCAGAACATGGATACATCAACTTCTACCCTGTTCTCAAGCACAGCCTGTATGAGAGGCACAAGGACAGGACAAACAGGTAAGTGATAATTTTCCCAGGGCACTTGCCTGGTTTCCAGCAACCTGCAGTTCAGGCATGCAGGTATCCTCTTTTTCACGGTGCTCAGTGGAACGTTCTTCCAAGTTTCTCAACTTGCTTTTTGTATTCACATAAATGCTTACCATCCTGAACATTCTCACCAAACAGTTCCACAAGTTAACTACACCTAATGGACAGAAGAGTCTCTAAGGTTTCTGGGCCCTGTCTCCCATTAGTTCTCTTTATATCCTTTGGTTCACAGACAGCTAGACACTGTGGGTATAGCCACAGGCTTAGGTACTGATCCCCTCTCTGGGGGCAAGAGGAATAGATAAATGATCCCTCAAGGCCCCTTCCAGTCCTACCTTCCTCTGTGACTCCTCCTTTGAGAACATTCTCTCATTTACAATACAAATCTTGAAACCTAAGGATGTGCCTTGCCAGGAAAATCAAGTTACTGTCATAATCATTCTTTTGACACAAAACAACCAAAGCAACACAAACTATTCCAACTGAGAATGAAATCAAGTATTAGAATATTTTCAGCTTTATTCTCTTTGTCATTCCTTGCACACCTTAAGAGCATGTATTCCTGACTGCTGCTAAAGAACTACCCACATGGGCACCAGGTCTTTACCCCTAATGGGTAAAGTTAATCTAGATGTAACCACTATAAATAGCTCGAATTGCTCCTTCCAGTATTACATTTCATTTTCTTACTGCATCTTTCTTCTGTTACCCCATGGTTTGGTTTAGTTCAGTCACCAACAGTTCTTCAGCCCATATTATCCTAAATTACTTTGTAACTTGAAAGCATTACCAGCAGGCTTTTTTATCCACTTCCTGGTCACTGATTAAATATATATACAGGTGTATCAAATACCACAGCACAAACAACACTGACAGCAGTTAAGCTTTTTAATTAAATGGCAATCAGCTGAACACCCCTATCCTCCAAAACAAAATGATTGTTTAATCAGAAGTTACCTTATTTGTGGAGCACGCTTCTGTCTCCACTGCAGGTATTCATTGACTTGTCCTGTGCAGCCTGGTCTAGTGAGACAGGCTCCTGCCCACGGCAGGGGGGTTGGAATTAGGTGGTCTTTAAGGTCCTTTCCAACTCCAATCTTTCTGTGATTCTGTGCCTCATGATCTACTCACCTGCTGGCCGAACACCATTCACAGAATCACAGCATTGTCAGGGTTGGAAGGGACCTCTGGGATCATCCAGTCCAACCCCCTGCCAAGGCAAGGCCACCTGGAGCAGGTAACACAGGAATGCTTCCAGGCGGGTTTGGAAGGTCTCCGGGGAGGGAGACTCCAGTCCCTGCCAACATCAATGCAAAGAAGTTCTTCTTCATGTTGAGGTGGAACTTCTTGTGTTTTAGTTTACAATTCAGAATTATCAACCTAAAAACTGCCATCATTGCGCTGGCTTTGCTCTATATATCACTCTGTTAATTCTAGGCTTAACCAAGCTTCTTCTGCTTCACATCTAGGGAAACACAGCTCAAGGAAAAGACGACCTGAACGCGGCGCCAGCCCTCGACACTCGCCACGCAGGGCTGCCTCAGCCCCGCCGGCCCAGGAGCCGGGGCAGCAGCGCACCGGGGCCTCCCAGGCCGTGTCCCCCCTTGGGGCCATTCCCTTGGGGCCATTCCCGGCGGGGCCATTCCCTTGCGGCCATTCCCGGCCCCTCACCGCCCGCCCGGCTCTCACCTGCGCGCGCGGCCCCGCGCCCCAGNCTCGGCATTCCTGAAATCCAGCCCCGTCGCGAGAGTGGTGGTTCGTACCCGGAGTTACATTCGCAGCGGCCACCAGGTCAGCAGGAGACCCCGGCGCGGCCTCCTGTCTCGGAAGGCCCGCGCTGAAAGCAGGACTCCTGTTGGAGTACGCAGCGCTGGGACTTGAGCCTGTCTGGGGCAACAGTACTGCTCTGGGGATTTGTAGCGAAAAACAGATTTCACCTTAGCACTGAACTGGTGTGGTTGGATTTTTCCCATGGGGAAAAAAAAAATCAGGGAATCGCAGGATCAGCTAGGTTGGAAAAGACCTCTGAGGTGGTCGGGTGCAAGCCGTGGCGATCACGGCCATGTCAGCTCGGGCATGGCACTCAGTGCCACGGCCGGTCTTCCTTAAACACCTCCGGGGACAGTGACTCCGACACCACCGCCGACAGCCATCCCAATGGCTAATCACTTTTTCTGTGAAGAAATTCTTCCTAGTGTCCAACCTAAACCTCCCCCGTTGGTTTAAATTTAAATTGATGTCCTCTTGTCCTGTCGCTGGTTGCCTGGGAGAAGAGGCTGAGCCCCGCCTGGCCGCAGCCTCCCTTCAGGCGGTTGTAGAGAGTGAGAGGATCCCCCCTGAGCAGCCTCTTCTCCAGGCTAAACAACCCCAGCCCTCTCAGGTGCCTCTCACAGGATTTGTGCTCCAGACTTTTCACCAGCTCTGTTGCCATTCTCTGGATGTCGTATTTTAAAGACAGAGCAGTCGTCTCTTGCTGAGGGGAAACTGGTGTCAATCCTGTCATCTCCCAAGGTGATGACAATGTCTCTGGATGCTGAACCTCGGAGCTTGAGAATGTTCCTAGTTTCTCTGAGTTACATAGAATATATACCCTTATAGGTGATTGGATTTTGTCAGTAGTTTTTTCTACCATGGGAGAAGTGGAAATGAATTAAAAACTGAATTTAAGAAGTTTTTTCTTTAGACTTACAGGGACCTTCTTTTTAAGAGGAGTTACTATTTGAGAGGAAATTCTGGAAATTAATCTCTGCTTTTCCAGGTTTATTTTTTTGTTAAGTGTTTCATGGGTTTAAGTAGCAAGGGTGTTAAGTTTTTCACCCTTGCTTCCCCCCATGCAGATGAAAGTATGATTTCCTCTCTGGGCTATAAAAGAGGTTATAAGAAAACTGGTCGTGGGCAAAGGAAGTCATCCATGCGGGGAAGTGAAGGAGAAGCTGCCTGGAAAGGTGCATTCATTCTTGCAGTTGCCAGCTGTGAAAGTGAAAACATCAGCAGTTTTACTGACATGGATACGTGCAAATGATTGCCATGAGCACTGCACCGAAGGAGAGCAGTGAAGTGTCTCCCCTGTGCACACCTGGCCGAGCACTGGGAACTGTAGCCACGCTTTCAGTCACAGGGTATGTTGGGATGGCATTTAGTTGCTAGCTGTTTCTCAGAAGAGAAAAAGGGGGTTGGTTCAGGGTCACAGTCCCCCTGACCCACCTTCTGGAGCAGCCAGCAGAGCTGAAGGCGTGGAGAATGCCAGCGATGAGTATGGCCTCTTTGCGGCCCATGGTGAATCCCATCTGCCATCTGTCGCCCCGCAGCTTGGCTTTGTTCAGCAGCAGAGGAGCTCTTCAGTCCTCACTGTGCTCAGCAATTGTTACTTCTCACCCCTGTCAGCTCCACAGAAACAAAGCACCGCTGGACTGAATGGGTTTTATTCCCCACATATAATTAATCACCAATTAAGCTTGAGGAGCAGGCCACCTATAAAATATCACCCACTTACTCTTGGTAACTAGTTGATGTAAATACAACTTCCTTGATTTCCTACATTTTTCTATTCCTATGCTCACTGTGAAAAAAATCCTAAATGCGTTTGCAATCTGGAGCATGATTTCAAAGACATCGGCGTTCATACAGCCCATGGTTTCAGCTGGAGGTTACAGAATTGCTCTTGCATATTGCTGAATAGAGACTGTGGTGTATGTGAAGTCCAGCAATTAAGAGCTATGTTGTGTTTCTCTTGGATTGTTAGAGCTGTCAGTCCTTAGAAACTGATGGCTGCCCCTTCAAGGTGGAAGATTTTTGCTCAAATTTCAGGTGTATTTCCCAACCATCCTGCTTCTGCCAAAGAGTTTGCCTGCACTTGCTTGCCCCTCTTGTACAGAGATCCCTGAGTGACCATTTTCTAGATTGATCAGGAGTGCATGTAGGAAAGGAAATGTACTTCTGTGGTGGGCATGGCTAGCATTTTCCAGAAAGATTCCTTCTAGTGGAAAGATTCTGATTCTGCTTGGGTGTGAGGGGTCTGGGTTTGCCAGTTCAAAATCAGTTCTTTACACAAATGAAGGTAGGATAAAAATGAGCAGAGGTTATTTACATGCTCAACCACCTGCACCCCATCCCTCTGTCAAAATTTGTTAAGACAGGGGTGGAGGGAAATGCAAGAAAACCATGTTTAATCTACTTATCCCAAGATTAACTCCAAAGGGCTTCTCTTTCTGTCTCTGTGTTTACTTGGCAGACTGTAGATGCTTACCTAATCTATGCAAACTACCCCAATGCTTCACTAAGCCCTCTGAGGAACTTTAGTCACTTGTGTGGCAGGGATGTCCTTCTTGAGCCCAGCTGGGCAATGTTCTGCTCTGGGGCCCTGTTTCAATTGTGAGCCTGATTACCCATGTCCTTGTGTAACCTGCTGTTCATGCTCTGTGCAATCACAGAACTGGGGACTGTTGCCTGCAGCACATTACCTGCTTTTGCTTTTAGACTTAAATAATGAGGGGTAAGCATATCATTTGGGACTATTCAAAGCTTTGGAGTGCTGTCTTTGAGGATGGCCTGACATAAAGGAAAGGTTGCCTCCGTGTGGGGCTTGAGGTTTCTGAAGTGAAAAATGACTGAGAGCAGAGTAAGGAAACCAGGCTGAGCCTGTCACGTGAATGGGTTGGGGAAGGCTGGAGGGGCACACCTGTAGTAAATGCAAATTCTTAAGCACAAACCTAGGGCTGAGCTCCAGTCCCAAGTTGCTGATTGCTTATGTTACCAGCCTACATGCAGACAATCCTGAAGTGAGATTTGGGGTGTTCTTTTGTAATCAGAGATGGGATTTGTAGATAGCATGAGTTCAGGTTACTAGTATGGGTAGTGTGAATACCAGTTGCTTGAGGAACAGGTATCCCAGTGGCAGTGCTGCAGATGTATGGCTCTGCAGCTCACTACCTCATTGAAGCAGTCCGAAAATTGGCAAGAATTAGGGGCAGCCTAAAAGTCCATTGGGCCTGATGGCTTCACTCTGCCAGTGATAGGTGCTTACAGAATCACAGAATAGGTTGAGTTGGAAGGGACCCATCAGGATCATCAAGTCCAACTCCTGGTCCCCCACAGGACCATTGCCAAGAGTCACACCATGTGCCTGACAGCATTGCCCAAATGCTTTTTGAACTCTGTCAGGCTTGGTGCTATGACCACTTCCCTGTTCCAGTGTCCAGCTGCCCTAAGGGGAAAGAGCCTTTTCCTAATAACCAACCTAACCCTCCCCTGGCACAGCTTCGGGCTGTTCCCTCCATCTTGTCACTGGTCACCAGAGAGAAGAGATCAGTGCCTGCTCCTCCTTGTCCCCTCACAAGGAAGTTGTAGACTGTGATGAGGTATAAAGACAGGGCAGATATACAGAGAAAAAGTCTCCTCATCGGTAATGAGCTGAAGAGTGTATCTTGGTCTTAGATATGAGAGAAACTCACACAGGAGAAGAGGTCAGAACTTGATGAAGCAAGGTCTGCTGCCTTACAACAGAGCAAGCTAATCTGCAGCAGACACGGGATGGAGACGACTCCATCCATCAGAAGACAAAGNATAAAGACAGGGCAGATATACAGAGAAAAAGTCTCCTCATCGGTAATGAGCTGAAGAGTGTATCTTGGTCTTAGATATGAGAGAAACTCACACAGGAGAAGAGGTCAGAACTTGATGAAGCAAGGTCTGCTGCCTTACAACAGAGCAAGCTAATCTGCAGCAGACACGGGATGGAGACGACTCCATCCATCAGAAGAAGTAGCAAATGGTTGTAGGAGGGTTAAAACTTCACAGGATGCCCTAATCCAAATCCATTTCTGCAGAGATGCCTAAATTTCTGTTTTCCCTAAACAGAAATGAAAGAGTAGATTTGTTTTGGAATTCCGAACTAAAGTTATTCTTCTTATAAAGTGTTTTCTGTTCTCTTTCCCCTGTGCCTTTCTTCCTTAAGCTGTGAGTACTTTGGCTGAAGTTCTGGGGCACACGTGCCAAAAGGGACAGCAATCAGCAGGGGCTGACTGGGTGAATCTCCGGATGTTACAGTATCCACATGCCAAGAACATTTCTCAGAGCCTAACTAGGAGCACTTACTGGATTGCCTTCATGCCCAGGGAAGTTTAGGAACACCCAGGTCCAGCGTTGAACAAAAAATTGGAGTTTTTGTCTAGGGAGAGCACTGGAGAAGAATGTCTTGACAGAAAGCTTTGTGTTTCAGAAGCTGATCAGTATGTGTTTGAAAAAAAAATCCAAAATGAATGTTAAAAATGCAGACAATTCAGCACTATTTTAACTCTGTTCCAGTTAAGTAATTTCCAGATATTTTATGACATGTGTGTGCTTTTTGACACAGAAATTGTTTTGCATTGATCCTCCTCATCACTATTGAAAGGCTTGAGGCTGATATATCCAGAAGTCATGCTTTCTTTAATGCAAACACATAAATTCTATTTTAAAAGGCTAATAATAACAACAGTTATTTCATTGCACCTACTTTTCTTCAGATGTGGAACGAGCACACTTCATTTCATAGACTGCATACGCCAGCTACCTAAGGGTTGTCAATTATGTTACGCTGTGAAAGGCACAGCACTTAGGGGGCTGTCAGTCAACTCTGCAGTGAGAGAGATTTCAAAAATCTTTATTCCAACACTAGCAAATATGAAAATAAAGCAAATTTACCTGACAACACCAAATACAGAGGCATCCTATTTCATTTTGTAGTGAAAGTGGTTTGGACTGAGCATAGAATTAGGAAAAGTTAATCAAGGGTAGCCAGAGACCTTTACTTATAAAGCAGTGCCCCTTTTGTTCCTTACCACAACTTTCCTTCTCCATGAAAGAAGGTGTTACCCAGATTTGCGTTGCACTTTGGATCACAGCCCTGCATCTGTTTTGTCTTTTCTTCACAGTCTGAAGGTTGCTGGTTGGGTTTTTTTCCCCCACAGTTTATGGGTATCATTGAGCGCTGCAAGGCATTTTGGGGAACATTCTTTTCTGCAGTATGATGTTCCAGCTCTGTCATAATTTATGTGCTTGGGTAGACCCCACTGAATTTACAAACAGTTCCAAGAAAGAAAGAGAACTTATATGGATGTAATTAAGAGGCATCTGAAGATAGTTTTATCCCACATGAATGCCAGAGTCAGCCCAAAGATATATAAATGCAGTGTCTATGCCTATTTTTAGTTGGCAAGTGCTTTTAGACTATGTAATGTGTCTTTGTCATTTGTCTACCGTACACTTTGCCTCCGTATGTTTATCACTGTTGCTATTGCTGATTCAGTATTTCAATAATAGAATCATTTGGAGCTGTTCTTTAGACTAGGGTTTGCATCAGACTTTTTTGTCTCAATATAATTAGACTAAAGTCATTGCTGATCCTAGCAGCATCTTTTGAGTCAGAGCTGATATTATATCCAGAAGCTGTGCCTATGCTTCTAAATAAAAGAGGCCTAAGGTCTGGCCTGGAGACAAAGTAACCTTGATCAAGTCACATAAGCATTGACTAGGGCCACCTTCCCTGTATAGCACAGCTGCTTGGAAGACTCCAAAATATAACCAGAAATACAAATAATCTCCCTCATCTGGACACAGAGCAGTAGTAGTTTTATCCCTTCATCCCACAGAAGGAAATATATTGCTATTCCTATTACTGAACCTGTTCAGATTCATAAACTTTTCATTATTAAGTCTTTTAAGGGCTAGGTGTGCAATACAACATAGGTACAAACATATATTCAGAATAAATAGGTGAAAACAGTAGTTTTTCAGATTGTGTGTACTTCTCAAGATTCATTTGTAGGCAGGGAGTAGACACTGTAAGTCCTGTCTGCCTCACCAGATAACCAGAAAACCCATCTCAGAGCACACCCTCCTGGGACAACATGGGGGATTGGCCATTCTACAATTTATGGATGCTGCTGGAGGTTGTGAACTCCATCTGTATCTTTGTCAGACTGCAAACTCTGTCTTGTTTTGAAGGTTGGCACGTGTCTTCCTGTGGCCTCACATCTTTCCTGCTGGATTGAAATTCATGCAGGTGCATGATGGTCAATGACTAAGCACTGTCCCATAGAGTGCTGTGGTTCCAGACACACAGCTGATCCTGCTGAGCAGACCAGGTTGTGGAAGCTGTGGTCACCTTGGCCACAAACTAGTCTAACAGGAGACTGTATTCACCTTCTGAGAACTGGATGGGAGCTGAACAGCTAGAGAATGGAAGTGGTCCTCTCAGTGTCTTTGGAGTTCAGGAAATGGCAGATCCAGCACCTTGCACTTTTCCATGCTTCTTGGAGATGTTCTAAAGAGGACCGAGTGGTTATTCAGAAGGAAATTTTTTCTCCCCTCAAAATGAAACTAATGACTAAAATACTATCCCATTCAGAGCTGAAAAGGAAGCTTCAACTTTACATTAATAGGCTTTGAACTAGTCTCTGAAATAATGAAGTACAAGAAATTATGACTTAAATTATTTCAGGTTTTAAAACAGCTGCAGCCGCAGAAGCTTCTGAGTCATCAGGGCTTCCACAGAAAAATCTAAAGAAATAAATACAATGTATCTTTACCAGAAACAAGGAAAGAGAATGACAAATTGGATCTGGATTAAGGGAAAAAAAAAAAAAAAAAACCAACAAAACCAAAACACCACAAATCACTGTTCTTGCTTTCTGACCATTATATTCAAATAACAGAGAAAATAATTTGCAGTTGTCTGCTGTAAAACTTCTTACAGAAAAAAGCAAATCATGTGCTTGTATTGAATCTATGTCAAGACCATAAAGTGTCCAGCAAAACCACCTATCTAAAATATTGCAGATGTCTTTCCCAGATGTTCTCAGTAAAGAACTGATCATTTTTGGCTGCTCTCTTACTACAGCAGCTAGGCACTACCTACAGTCTACCCTGTGGGTGCCAGTACTGAAAACCCAGTCAATGTGACACCTGGAAGTTGTTCTGCTGCTCAAGTAAAGATCTTAATCCACAATAATCTTGTGTGGATGTGGTTGGAGAGGGGAGTAAGCATGGAAAGCTTCTTTAGCATTCACACATCAGTGCAAGAGGTAACCCAAATGCAGAAATAGTACTCTGCTCTTGGAGAACTAAGCTGGCACCTGGAAGGTAGTTTTACTTACAGGTGTTTTATGCCTCCCTCTGGAGAACCTATCAGACAGTGACCACTTTGAGCCAAGTTCCAACTGTGGGAAATAATCCTGAGAAGAGTAGGAAGCACTAATGAATACTTGCTCTTCTCAACCTGACCTACAGGTTGAGAAAGGCAGTTCCTGTTTTGACAGCTCTTGCTCTGCCATCTTTAGCCATCAAAGAAAGCACTTAAGAGGGTGAATGATACAGTCTGGAGCTCACTCATGAAATAGCACATGTAATTGAGATTATTATAAGTATCAGTAGAAACTGTCTGAATCATCACCTCCTTGCATGTGAGAATCTACTACTGCATGTCAGCCTAAATCTGAACATCTGCAGCTAGCAACTGTATTTCTCATATTATGATAAGTCTGTTGCTAAATGGGAGGTGAAACAGAAGAGAAAGTTTGCAGATTTTGAGGGGGAAAAGAGAAGGAAATTCCAGCTTCTGTGATCATAGTCACAAACTGACTGATTTACTTACTTATTAATGACATAAGTCATGTGTCATTTATAATGTGCTGCCACAATCCAGCCAGACATTGTTGGCTGGCAGCAAATTGTCCTGAACCTTGTGGAGGTAAGTAGGCTCCAGCATATTTTAAAGATGCCAGACATTTTGTCTCTTTGGCCAAGCCTTCTCAGTCATTTATAAAGTTACATGGAAAGGTCAATCTGTACTTATAGATACAATATGATTTAACCAGATTACATTATTTCCATTTACTTAAAAAATAAATAATTTTTTTAAAAGCACAGCAAAATGAATAAGCTTGTTAAATATCTCTTGGGAAAGGACTTCACTGTCCCCTGGGATATGCCTGCTAGTTTTCCACTCTTCTGAATACATTACAAAAGTTAATCAGACTGGAATTTCAGTAGAGTTTCTGTTGGAATACAGAGGTTCTGAGCAAATACAGTTTTTTAAATGCAAGAAGCCCTCAGAAGAAAGTCTATTTCTGAGTGAAGTTGTCAGGAAAATGTGATACTATTCAAAATAAAAACTACAGTTTCAAACATTAAAAATAAAAGAGAAGATGAGTCAAGTATATGTAATTGTTCTGTTGCATGATATTAAATGAGGAATTATATGGTAAAGTACATTCTGGATAGTGCTCAGATCACATTTTAAACACCTTATTGGAGCCTGAAAGTAATTGGTGTTGCAATGAGGAACAGGCTTGGGGAAACAAAATTTGGTTTGCCTTTTTCTGTTTTAAATTTTCTGCACATGATATGTAGTTTAATTATTACTCTAAATTGCCTATTTATGTTTATTGAAAGAGTTTTTTGCACTCTAATAGCATATGATTGTTAAGCACTTTCTAATTATTTTGAGAATGTTTGCAAACACACATTGGTCTTCAGATTTTTTCCCAGATTAATGCAAATATTTGATGTACAGAATTGGAGTAGTTTGAAATTCTTAAGAAAAATAAAATTTTTATCTTCTTGTGTTCATGCTGAAAATTAGAGGGTATTTTGCTTCTTTACTCCAGTAGTAGAACAAATCTAACAAATCAACGTATCTGAATTAGTCTTCAGCTTTCAAATATTAGAGGACTTTCACAAATTCTCAAACCTTCTATGCATTATTCAGTTAATCTCTCAGTTAAGGCTTAATTCTAGATGGTGGTGTGTTTTAGCTGATAGAATACATCAAACAACTTATTACTATCACTGAGTAGTAGCAGTGCTGTGACTGGTCAGGAGCATGGTATTCAGAAAAATGTAAAATTTGGGAATCCTCAGAAGTTAAGGTCAGTGAAGCAAAATAATGGGAATGTAGGGTTTAAGGTTATAAGAAAATTGAGTGTAAATAGCACTGCATTTTTTGAACCTGGACATATTTGCAAAAATGGGAGGATTCCTTTCTCTTGAAATGATGGCTCTTCTTGAGACAAGGCCAGGATTCTGCTGCCATATGTCTTTAAAGAACTTACCTGAAGTAAGTGAAGAAAGCTATTAATGGTGTACTATTCAATGCCATGAACCACAAGAAGGAATTTCAAACCAGGTCCTAAGAATTTCCATGATCAATTAAAGGAATTTTTTCAGGCCGGGGGCTTTCAGCTTGAGGTAGAAGATGGCAGCTCTGCCATGCTGAGGGACCATCATCAGGAGCCCAGGAGATTGACCTTTTCCCCTGTGTCTGATGCCTGCCTTGCCAGCAGAAAGTTATCAGGTGCTTTGTCAGGATGGCAAGCACACTAGTGATTAAGTGTTAAATCTACCTGCCTTTTATGGGTGCTGGCCAATACATAGTCGGGTTAGAACATGAAGTTATGTACAAGCAGCTTGCAGCCTTTTGAAACCCTGCTGAAGATGTCTGAACAAGCTGACCCAAAAGAGGAGAGCTGTAAAAGGGAGTGGGCAGGGAAATATCGTCTTTTTACTTGAAAATTTTCTCCTTAAACCAAAATATATAGTGTTTGTTTATACTAAAACAAGATCATATCCATAAATCAAATAAAAGAATAAAAAGAGTAATTAGTATTCTCTCTTTTGTACCTATTCTCTGTTTGCCTTATAATTTGTAGCAGATGGAGGCCAAATGTTTTTAAAGAATCAAAACTAATTTTATAATGAGATGGTTCGTCTTTTCAAAATAACTTCTCCTTAAAATGCCAGTTATCCTTTTGATTTTAATCTATAAAAACATTACTGTTGGAATATGATAATATTTTTAGTAGCTCCAAGTGAACTGACATTCTTGAGCTTTATTCCCTAATCCATGTCTGAAGATTTTTCCTTTTCACACCACTATCTCATTGTTTTACTTGTCTTTGGAAAAATCTAGAAACCTTTGTGTCACAGCAATATTCTCACTGTCTGCTAACAAGCTGTTATGGTTCTATTTGTGGTAGATTTTCTTGATTTGGAACAAAATCTGTTTTTTAAAATTTATTTTTTTGCATGGGCATATATAGTACATTATGAGCAATTCTAACACAAACCAATAAAGAAGTCTGTCTTTTTTCTTAGTTAAGATTTAAAGATTTTTTAAGTCAATATTTAAAGAAATGTAAGTGAAGATATGGCAAGAAAATAAACAGAACTGGGTAAAGTAGAACAGAGTAGGACGTTGACAAAATATGTTTTTTCCTAAGTGACAATTCCAAATGTTCATTTAGGAGTAAAAATAAATGGATGATGATGGTGGGACAGAAGTGTGTGGCAGAAAGGAAGCTATAGTATATGTCCAAAGCACCTAAATAAACAAGACTGAGAATAAAAGCTCTTATTCTTAAATGCAAAGGAAAAAATTCTTAAATACATCCTTAGATTGCTTAACCGAGGATTCAAAGCATCTAATACAAAAAATACCAAATGCAGATGAATTGGTTTTAATTTAAAAATGCAGCTCAACATTTCAAGTGGCAAGATTATCTTAAAATTTCCAACTATGATCTATCTTGATCTTTCCTCAAGTAAATACCTAGAAAAACTTTTGAAGAAACCCCAGAAGATTAAGTATGTTCACATAGTGAATTTCTGGAATAAATTATCAGGTAAATAGGCTACCACTGCAGGGAAATCATTCTTTCTTGGAAAGCATCACTATTGCTGGGAGTAGCCCTGGTATGCCAGTGCCACTGTTACAGAGACAGCTCCTACCTCTTAAAGATAAGTGAGGAGAAAGTCAGGAAAGTTGAACAAATGTCTCTGTAGATAGGAAACTTGTTTGAGAAATGTCTATACATGTAATCTCCAAAATAAAAGTTTACAAACTAGCCTGTTATGATGATTTCAGAAATTTCTCCATGAATTTTTCTAAAAATTGAATATACAGTTTTTGAATGGTTGCTATCATAGAGGAAAGGTTTATAGCAAGTAGTTTTGAAGCAAAGAAATGTTTTCTCTTACTTTAGCAACAAAGAAGAATGGCTATTAATGTAATTCCTTGTCAAAAGTACAAAAAGTGCACAGATCTAGGAAGCAGGTGATGCTGCTCTTAAGCTGTGAAGGAAGGCACATCATGTGTACTTTGCACTTCACATTTTATGATGCCAGAAGTTAAATGCATAATATAAAATTCACAGGAGCTGAACTATACGATAATTATGATAATTGGGGACATTTCTCTCCGGGGAGTGAACTCTAATAGTTAAGGAGTGACTTGATGTTAAAATAAAAATCTCACTATGCATTGATTAATTAAATAAAAGGTATCCAGAAGGTTTATTGCATAGTAGCAAGGGACATGATTTGTACTTTCTATGTGCTACAGTATGCATTTATTAAAAACCATATCTCTGTTTACTGGAAGTTAAGACTGCAACAGGACATACCCTTTCATGTGAAAATTACAACTATGGAAATGAACACCTAGGTGGGAAGATGTATAATCCTTTTCATTTTTATATTGCCTTTAACAGCAGCAAATCTGTGCTTTGTGGTGCTTCCACTTCCATTTCTGAGAGCCATGAAAATGTATTGCACTCCAGAGGTGTGTCAGAGAGTGCCCTGGAGTACTGAGGGTGACTGAAGTGGTCCAATTCATCATCCACTCCCTCAGTGTCTCCAAACCTTTGGAGAATGCCTCACACCTGGTCCTGATTTTGTGAAGAGGGGAAGTATGTCTTCACCTGGCAAGTGCTTAAACTGTGTTTGGTGTTAAGCAAAGCATCCTGGGGCCCTGTTCTGGTTCTAGGGCCACCTGTCACAGAGTGGCTTGCAACTGCACTAATGAAGTCTTACCCTTCAGCAAAGGGCATCCACATCCACACCACCTGTTGAAAGTGGTGCCAGAGCTGTACTAATTCTTGAACTATGGCTGGTGAAGTCCTACATGGCAAGATCAAAGCTGTGCTTGCAACTATTCCAACTATTCTAAATCTATTCTTACTTTAATTTTACAATATAGCTGATGGACTTCCCCTACTTAAGAACTTTGCCTGACACTGTATTGGATCAGTAATAGAGTACCAAGAACCACATAGACATAGGCCAAGGAGTCTGATTTCTATGCCCTGGCTTTAGGACATTTAGAGGTTTTCTTTACTGATTTTTCAACTCATGAGGACACTGAGATCCCTGTGCACAGGTATTGCCTCTGCTTGGAGGTATTGTCCCCATGCTGCAGGCGGGGTGGGCTGGGCTTAGAAGGGGGCTGACAGTCTCCCTTGAAGGACTGAGGTTGTTAACACTAAATAAGGTGACAGTTGCCCTGAGCTGTGGGGAGCTGTGTGACAGCACACACTTCCAGAGCTCACCCTATTCAGATGAGATCCAAGCTAATTTCTCAGTATGCAGCTACAAGACACTTTTGATCTTGGGCTCAATCCTTTTATCTGTATATGTAGGCAGAATACTATAGATTTAGAATGGGATCAATTAAACTGTTTCTCCTCAGGAACCTATGTTTTCTGATCAGTGCTGAGTCACCTTAGGTAGCAGGTCAGAGTGTTTTCCTCATGAGTTTTGGGCTGAGAATATTGCTGTAACTTTTAGAGTCTGGTTGTACTAGGTGTTTCAAGTTAAAAAGGGGCTTTTTTAGAGCCTTGTTGTCAAGTCTAGTAGAACAACTAGCTTCTGAAATCTGTAAGGACAGACTCAAACAAAAATAGCCTAGATAAACCAGTTGGTACAGGTAATGCTTTCCAAAATCAGGGTAACTCCACCGAAATTCACCCCCTTCAAGGCTTCTCCTTTTCAAAGAAGAGACTTCTAGCACAAGTCCCTCTGCCTGTCTTGGCTGATGCAGTGTGACACGAGGCAAGCAGTTTAAATGCCGAGGCAGTTGATCCAATGTGCAGACTGACATAGAAAAAGAAAACACAAGTGGTTTTATTCTGAAATCATGTTCTTAACTCGTCAAAGTTGTTTTGTTTTGTTAGGTTAGAGGGATATGGTGATGATGTAGTGATGAAGCCTTTTTCTCCTAAACAGCCCACTTATCATATTTGTTTGTTGTCTTTGTAAGTACATTTTATTAATGGCATATATTTTTGCTATGTAGATGATGCAATGTTAGAAGCTGTTTTCCACACAGTTTAATCTGAGATTGTATGCCATAACATTGCTTACATTGATATGAATACTTCTTGAGCTTACAGTGTCAGAGATAGCTATCTCAACAGGATAGTAAAACAGCTGATTACTTCCTGAAGCACCTCTTTAAATCAGGAATCCTCATAATAAAATGCCTTCTAAGAATCCTTTTAATATTAGAGCATTCAATAGTTAACCACCTTCAAAAACTGTAAGGTACATGGTAAGAGGAGGAAAATGTCCTTCCTCTTTCCACAGGTACTTCATCCTTGTTTAAAATTTAAATGCAGCTTTGGTTTATTATTTTTAAATGCTTTCATTTAATAATTAATTTAAAAAGATTTTTTTTGCAAAGTCAAGTAGAAAATAAGAATGCTGAAAGCCTCCTTTCAGTCTAGACTGCTATTTTTTGTGTACAGAGGCAAAATGTTTGATGTCATTCCTGAATAATGTTCAGCAATGTTTTATCCATCTGAGTTATCCAAATACAAGCAAAGGGCAACTCTATATTTCAGTGACCTGACTAGTCCCTTTATTAAATGGCCAGCTCCACTTAGCTGCAGATGGTCATATGATATAAAAGTATAAGACATCACGAAAGGAGGTGCTGTAAGCTCTGGAATTTGTTTTTGCAGTCTGTGCTCATATTTTCTATTGCACAGAATCTTGTCCTCAGTAGAAAAGTTCCAAAAGTTTACATTGATTAATTTTATTTGATCTGTGTAAACTGGAAAAAAATCCGTGAGGCTGACACTTTGAATCCAGTTCAAACTTGTTTAGATTAACTTCTCTTAATTAGCAACCTAAGTGAAAACAAAGCAAGGGTAAAATCACTTCCTATGCACCACTGATGGATGTGTCTTCAGTGAAGAGTTAACATGAATTATCCGTGCTTGAGTTACTCTGTTTGTATAAGCTCTGTTTGCATGAAAGCAACCACACTGTGAAATAACACTAGAGTTTGTTTTGTCCACGCTATGCTTCCATGTAATACTAACAGTTGTGGATGGGCATCCTATGGATTTCTTTACTGGAGCAAGCTGCAAAACAAAACAAAACCAAACATCCCCAGTTAATTGTTTATAAGAAAAGGCTGACCTCTTTAGATGAGCAGAAGGCACTGAAGGACTGTATACCCTTGAAGTTTTCCCATGGAGCAAACATATGTCCCTGCTACAGGGAGATCAATTGTTAGACTGCATCCATTAGTGGGCCAGCCAGTTAGAGCCACAGGCTTCACCACGCTGAAGTCGGGATCCTGGCTAAACCTGGGCAACATTTAGGCTAAAATTAGCTTTGCAGAGATGTTCTTGCATTTGGAATTTGCACTCCTGCACAGTAAGATGCAGATTTGTATAGCGAGGCTTCCTTATATTGCTCAGATCTGCTTAGTGACAATAATATGTCAGATTCAGGATGAGCTTGCCTGGGTGCACTGTGACTGCTGCTTTTGAGGTCGGGGGCCTGCTTAGAGTAATAGTCTGCATATTTTCCTGAGCCTTTTTCTGTGATATACCCCGTTTTATCTACCCTCTGACATATGTATAAAACTTAGTCATTGCGCTAAAGATGTATCTTCTCTACTCCAAGTTTGAAAATAAGAAAGAAGGTAACAGTTTTTGGGACAGGTTACTGAGAATGGCAGTTCACTGTTGGAGGAAATTGAAAAAACAATTGCCAGCTATTACAAATAAAAAAAAAATCTATTTGGGAATCTAAATACATATTTGCTCACTTAAATGAATGGCCTGACTTTTGGAAGTGCTAAGTTGATCCAAACTCAGAATGTTTTCCATCCTCAAAAATCTGGCCAATTGCTTTCATGTCTCTCTGTGGAATGTAGTCACCCAAGTTTGACAGTTTTGGCTCTAAGGTTTAACTTGACTGAAAACAAACTGGCTTCAAAACTGTAGGGGAGGTTAGCAGCAGCTGCTCAAACCTATGTATCCAAGAAAGAAAATCTTAAAATGTCAAATGGATTTCTTCTCATGAAGTCAACCAGCAATAAATGGGAACAGAAACTTACCTGGAAGGGTGAAACTAGACCTCAGTCTGCTATTTCTTGCTCAGATGATGTTTCTGAGTAACTGCCCAGGGTCAGAGGCTCAGGTGGACTGTTGTACAGGAACCTGAGGCTTGTCATTTTCATAACAACATCTATAATTTAGATACTGCTCTCTTCAGTTCTCAGTGGAGGAGCTGTGAGCTGGCACAATTATAACCTCCATACCATTCCTCTTCAAAATAAATGAATAATCTTGCAGGAAACAAGAGCTGCCCAGGCTGTGGCAGACTGGTAGAGAATGCTGTAAGAATATGTTTGCAATGCTTTGTGCATCTGCGGATAAAATGAAGTTCAAGGAAGACAGAAAAAGGTAGTTAGGAAACTTTCCAATTGAATTTGAAACTCAAACTGAGACTCAAAATCTGAGACCAGAATTAGTGAACCATTTGGTTTTAAGTATTTGAAATTCTAGCATAAAATTATCTTTCGGTAATGGAAAAAATAGAAATTAATATTGAAATGATTCTGTATTCAAGAAGTGCAAATCTGTCTTCAAGTTCATTTAGCAAAGTGACATTTAAATTACTATGAAGAATTGTGTGTGCTATATATTATTTGTAATTTCATAAAATGTTGGAATGAGATTGTCCTGGGATCAGCATATGATTAAACTGATTATATACCATATATACATGGTATGCTTCTTTTTCAGTCACAATCAAAATACAACCTTCTTTTATTAATATAATAATTTAGATGTCATAACTGAGATCTCAGTTAAATATTTTTTAATTTCTATTCACAGCATTTTATTCTCTATTAACACACTCATTCCTCTCACCTAAAAAAAGATTCTACTTTTCCCATCACCACGATGGCTGACATCTGCTAGGATGACCCCCTGCCCCTCGCAGCAAAGCACTGCTATGTAGAAATGGACGACAGACAGATGCTCTTCTCCTCATTCTAAAGAACTTCAAAAATACGGATGGGTGCAGAAGAGGGCACCAAATACTAACTGTCAAAGCAGACACTGTTTTTCTCTCCCTAACACCCGTGCTGAGTATTTTTCTTTTCCTCACTCCCAACCCCCATATATGCATATGTGTCTTAATACTCAAAATAAGTCTTACTATTTTATTTTGAGTCTAGGAACACTTCCATCCAATTTCCTTCAGGCCTGTTGATCTTCCTTTTCTTCTGTGAAAACAAGGGTGTGAGTAGCGGAAAACTGAAGAATATGCTACTGCAACCCACGCTGGCACTCTGTGTCGCTCCTGTCTACCATCTTTGAGCTCAGGCAGCAGAGGTTAAAGTCACTAAGCTCAGAAATCCGCATTTCAGTTCCTGTTACACTTGCTGTGCCACCCTGGGTGTTATACAAGAAGGACTCTTAATGTAAAGTGAAGACTGCATAGTTAAAATTACCTCAGGAAATTCCAAAATTAAGATTTCAAGTGTGATATGTTAATGGCACTGTATTACACAGATAGCACCTTCTGCATTTTTATTGCTTTTCTAGTTAAGGCTTATTATCTGTCATACATGCATTCTGACCCAGTTCTTCAAAATCCATTGAAGTCAAAAGGTTTCATCACTGCAATATACAGGTAATTGAAGAATTACATGCTGATGATAAGGTACAGGGACAGGGCAGAAGGCAGAAATTATGACTTTACCTAGTTCTAGTATTCCTGTTGTCCCAGGACCATGGAATCAAATCATCATTGTTCTCTTCTCCTGTAGATGTCGTTTGCATATTTTTCTTCATTGTGGCTGAATATCTGTAGCCTGGTCCATACATAACTCCCATGGAAGACAGAAATTCCAAATTAAAATCCTTTTGGAGTTGGGCAAGAGTAGTTTTCTTCAGGATTAGTAGAGCACTGAACTATGTGGGAACTAGATGCCCGGCTAGTGATGTATGAGAGCAAAGCTCTTGAGCATGTACTGAAGAATGCTTAGTTTTGGTGTCTAGAAAACTTTGTGGCTGAAAGCAAAGGCAGTGGTAGATATGAAAGTGGACATATGAAAGGCAATTATGTGGTGCTTGTTCAGAGACTCGAGTAACAAACAGAGGTTGGTGTGAAAGAACTGAAAAAAATGCGAATCAACAAATGAAAAAAAAGATATAGAAATATGTGTTACTTTACTGACAGTAGAATATTCTGGACACTTAACATGTTGAATGCTTTAACTATTTGTTTTTCAGACTATCTGCTAATAATACATGAGCCCAAAGAGACAAGGAAAGATTTATCCACATGTTTCCATACATGGGCTAGGAATTTGTATAATACCCTTTCATCAGAGCTGCGTATCACTATGCACACTCATAACTCAAGCTTCACAAAAGCTTGGAAAATAACATGGGTGCTAGTAGCTCAAAGTCAGGGTCTCTAAAAACCCAGAAAAGGTATACAATGGAGGCTTCTATGTAGACTGACGGTGACGCTCAGACTACCAGTGATGAAAACCTCAATAAGAAGTAGCTGTCTGCGTGTGTTAGTTCCAGGTACTCCTCTATCAGGTCCCTGAGGGATTTCTTAGGGTCTATTCCAGGTTTGAGAAGGGAAAGGAGCCTTGGAAAACAGTTATAACCATCATAGCTAAATCATGAAAAGCTGAATGCCACAAAAACACATTTTGACTTCTAGTGAAAAAATAATTCTTCTAGACTGCATATTGACTTCATATTTTTGCTTCTCTCTTCTGGTTTCCATATTGGTTCTTGATATAAACAGCTTGTTTCCAGTTTTTTGGATCTTCACTGCCTAGTATTGTTTTGAATCTTGCATCCTTGTCCCATGAAACCACAGTTATTACCCACTTATTGTGCTTCCAAATAAGTACTTTTACCCTTTCGCTCATCCTTCTCTTGGGAAGAATTTAGTACAGATGTCTGTAGACTTACCTTATTCTCTGCTTTAAAAGCATCTCAAGGCCTGCAACCCCTACAGCAACAGGCAGGCTGCTGGCCATGATGTTGAACAATGTCAGCTCTCTCTTTCTTTGTGTTTCCCTGTAAGGGTCTGTGTTCCCAATGCTGTCTCTAGCTTCATTCTTAGACTTTCTCCTCTTTCAGGCAAGAGGACCTTTTGTGAGTTTCTGGTGCAGCACCTTTTCTTGCAGTAAATTGTAGGCTCCAGGTGAGAGTATAAATCAACACACTGGGGCTGATTGTCTTAGGCAATCACTGTATTCTCCTGTGCAGATTGTTTGTCAATTCCTCTACTGGATCTCCAAGATACTGGTGGAGGAGGAAAGGGATAGTCCAGGTGGTCCTGACCCAAACTGCTGTATGAAGGATTCTCTGGAGCAGATGGAAGTGAAGGCTGAGTCAGGTCAGGTCCCACATTCTCACTGTTATAATGGCCCTTTGGTCTGCAGGGTAAGTTAAAACTGCCTTCCACAGCTTTTATTTGGAGGCCGCTGCCTGGCGATCTGCCCCATCTGCTTCATCCAGGCAGTGATGAATCAAGCCTGTTGTGCTTAAACCATTGACCCCTACTCTGAGAAATACCAGAGAAGAATAGACTTTAACTAAATCTTTCAGTAGCTCCCTCTCCCCTTATTTTTCTCCCTCCCTCCCATTGTTTTGAAGCCATGTCACTTTTTGTTTGCTGGAGGAAGATTAAACAAAGGAAGCCACCAGTGGTGCTGGGGTTCCTTGCTGCACGTGTTGTCTGCATCACCCAGGCAGCCTTCCAGCAGGTATGCCTGTACAGCTGCAGAGCCATTCACTGCTGAGCCATAAAACTGCTGGCAGGTCTCACCATCTGTGAGGAAGACTGTGTGAGAACTTCCTGCTATTACTGGGTGGCTTTCAAGACAAATGTCAGTGCCGACCCCATAGGATAGCCAACATTTTAGAAATGGCATAATGTATTGCAAGGCTGTTCTCTTTCTCTGTCCTGGTAGGGTGAGCCATGAAGTTTTGTAGATGTTCTCACATGAAAAAATACCAGAATGGTTATGACATTTTAACACCATGAAACACTGAGCAATTGTGAAACTCTTCCCATTGACTGTCTGACAATATAGCAAAGATTAGGGTGGGAAAATGTGGAATTTTAAGGTATGCCGCTACCATTATAGGAAAGAAAATGAGAGAGGGAAGAAAAGCAAAACCAACCCAAGAGCTAGCACTCAGAACTTTGGTGGCCTGGGACAGTCAATGGAAAAAAAATCTGTGGCTCTGTATCTAGTCCATCATCCACACATTTCAGCCTTGCTGTTCACAAAATGAAAATGCTTTTTTCCTTAAAGCCAGTGCTAACTCTCCTGTCCAACAGTGTATTAATTTCATTCCTAGATCATTATGAAAGATGTGGAAATAAGAGTAATTTGAAATGGTACCTGACTGTTGCAATGCAAGTACCTGTAGCTAAGCCCAGGGCCTCACTACATGCTGTTGTTTCAGGTATCTCATAATCATACAGAGCAAAAAGATATATTTCTTCTCTAGTTGATCACTGTTTGGATTACAACCATTGTTACCCAAACATCTTGCTTTTATGGGAAAAAGTACATTTGAATCTGAAAAGCCAAGTTATGTCATACAAAGAAACAAGTTGGAAAACAACCTTAACTAGTATAAGTTTCGTCTGCAGCCATAATCAATGCGGACAAGCAGAAATAACCACTACGCTCCTACTTCAAGGCCACAAAAATCAATGAGACATCTTCTCTTGCCTTCAGTGGATCTTGGATCATATCCCAAAAGATGGCCTCTGACTTGACCAGGATAGTTACTAGCCTTTTGTTCAGTTTAATTATGCCTAATGAACATGACTAAGGCATGTTTGAGCAGTCCTAGGATGGTGTGAGCAGTAGCATGATTTAAAGAGGCAAAAGTTATCTGGCATTTTTTAAAGATTAGCTCACACCCTTCAAACTTTTTAATCCAGATGCAGCTAGCTGTTACGGTTGTGTTAGCCATCTGGTACTATAGTCTTTGGCTGAGAACAGAAGCAATATGTATCACCACTGCTTTTTGTTTCCAGGAAAAAGGAACGCTGTTTTTATGATCATCCATTCATTTAGTATCAAGCACATTTCACACATGAGTTAACTGGAGACCTGCAGTTGATATATTCTGTGCTAAGAAGAAGGGCTTTTTATGGCTGATGGTAGAAACAGAGATGCAGAGAGAAAGGTTGCAGTTTCAGAGTAACTGAATAGGATATCATTGGGTTTTTTAGCTTTCCCTTCATAAAAAGATTTTTATTTAGTGACACATCTCAAGCAACAAAAGGGTTTGTGCTTTCTGGTTTTGCAGTCCAAAGCAAATAACATCTTCAGCTATGTTTTGCTAAGCATTAAAACATTTGTAATTGCCTTCCACTAACCTTTCCAGCAAACTACAAGTAACATGATTTTATATACTTACTCACTTGAAAACATTTTATTTTGTTCAAATAACAGATGCATGCAAAAAAAATTACCAGCAATATAGAGGAGAAAGGAAATGGCAAAGGCAAAGGACATGGTGGCTGCTTAAAAATGTTATTCTTGGTACACAGCAGTACCAAATTACATCACCCAAGGGAACCACCCTGACTTCTCATTGCAGGGGATTGAACTAGATGACCGTTTAAGGTCCTTTGCAACCAAACCCTTCTAGGATTCTGTGATTCTGTCCAAGGAGACACAAAGTCTTTTTGAGAATAAAGGGAATTCTGCTGTCACACCATGCAGTAAAGGACACCAAGGACTCCTGTATTGTCTATATGCTGGAGACAGGAGTAGAGCTGGAGCAGGTCTGTTAGCTCAGGTTTCTCTATGTCTCCTAGAAAAAAAAAATTAAATCTCAAAAGGATGGAAGAAGATAACACATCATGGGTTCATAGTGACTTTGTTTGACTAATGCACAAAGACAGGAAGCAATACAGCCCAACAATCCCACTCAGCAATTGCCTATCTGGCAGCAGTTGCAACTGCTTTTTGAAGAATACAGTATACTTCTGGACAGGCTGCCACTAAAAATGCCCCCACTGTTTCAATGAAACAAGCCCTTATTTCTGCCAGGTTGATGTGTGGGTCCCTTCTTTCCTCTCAGTTACACCTGAGCTGACCTGCACTGCTCTCAATAGAGGTTCACTACTATGACTTGGCTCCCAATAAGCTGGCTAGCAAGGAGATTTTCCCTGTGCTGTGCCTTCTGTATCTGCACAAGAAAATTCTCATACCCAAGCATGTAACAAGATACCTGTCAGCATATACTGCCTGACAATTTTACTCTAGGGCTATTGGTGACCAGGGGATACCTAGGAGGGCCACGTGGCCTTTTCCTGAGCTGTCCCTCAGCTAAAGATGATCCTTCATCCTACGATGTTCAAACACCCATCTTTACCTTATGTATGTCATTCAGCTATTGCATATTTTAGGTACCTGTCATCTCAGTGTCTAAATCCAAAAAGAACAACTTAAGCAACTGAGGGGAAACTGGAAATGGGGGCAGATTTCACTGGAAGCTACTCATCTAACCCGCTGACATGTCTAAAACACTTACACTGATATATATATATATATATATATTTTTTATATATATATGTATGTATAAGTACTTGAATAGCTTAAAGGATCCAGGTTTAAGTGCTAATGTCATTGTTGAAAATAACTCCTGCATCATATATGTTTTATTGAAAAAAATTAAGTGTTAAATACAGAGAAGCTTCAGAAATGCTGCAAATATATATATATATGTATAGAGAGAGACAGAGATGCACGGTCTTGTCTGAGCAACAGCAAGTTATACCAACTAGTATAACCACTCACATGTCTGCAAGAATAAACAGGTCAGGGGGCCCAGATTTCTTGGCACAATGACCCAGATTCCTAAAAACCCACTGGAAAAATATTTTAAGTGATAGGAGCTAACATTAAAACAATGGGAATTTGCCCTTGGGATTAGAAGGGTTCACCACATTGCAGGCAGATTAGTAGGCAACTGGATTCATCCTGTCTGTTAAGATCTAGTATGACATTCTGTTTCTCAGTAGGTCTTGCTTTATAAATCTGATCTTCAAAATGGTCTTGGGAAGTGTTCTGCATGGGCAAGCTCTCCTAAGGCTGAAACACAGGGCTATGCCTGTGCTTCTCAGAAACTGTGAGCTGCAGCACAGAGGGTAAGTGCTGCTCTTTGCCATTTGCCTACTGCCCATTCCCAATCCAGCTGGCTGCTGTGCAGACAGGCTCTCTGGCATGTCTGAACATCCCCAGGAATATGGCTTTCCATATGATCTGAAACACCATGCGGCAGCCATGCCTGCAATCCTGCAGTTGGCGCAGCAGGCAGGGCTGATCTTGAGGGCAGACTTTGGCAGGCAGGAGAGACATCCCCTGGAGGAAACCTCCATGTGTTTCATTGAGAAGGGAGCTGGCAAGCATGGCTTTTACACAGTGTTGCTACTGCCATTTACAGTTGGTGAGCAGTGAGGGTCAGGCTGCCTGCTTGTGGTGTACCTGTAGTCGTAAAACATCATATTTTCTTTGCTATTTTTCTGTCTGTGTCTATGCTTGTGTTGTGTGAGTCCACTGTTCCTGCCTGAAGAACAGCGCTTGTGGTATCAAGATTGAAAGGAATCCCCAGCCTGTCCTCTGGCAGGAAGAGCTGGAAAGCTTCTCTAACAACTGCCTGTGTTTTGCACTTAAGCGAAGCCACAGCTAAATCTTGTGCCTCATCCTCTAAGTGCCCATCAGTTTTTCTGTCTCTGGAAACAGCAACACTGACAATTTAAAGAGGAGGAAAGGGGGGAAGAAAAGAATGAGTGAAGAAATGAGCAATGTCCAAAACAAATAAGGAAAGTAATGGCATAAGGGGAGGCAGCGGGTGAGCTCCTCTGCCCTGCTCTGCTCAGGGCCTCATCCATCCTCCCACCACCATAGATTGGCATAGGAATGTGATGGGGAGACAGACACATTTTGAGGCTAATATACATCCTCCATCCTCCCCATCACAGCTGCATCTGGCCCTGCGGTGGGTTATCCTCTCCCTCCAAATGTTCAAGTCATTATCAGTTTGACAAATCCAATATATATAGAAAAATCTCCAGGCAAAATCTGTATTTTCAGAAAACGAGATTCCTATACCATCTGCAGCTAATTGTTTCATACCATATTCGTCTCAGGCCTGCTGAGCCCACTCTAGGCCTGCTGAGCCCATCACTTACCCTGGTTTTACACAGGAGGAGCTCCACTGTCTTCAGTGGATTAATGTGATTAACACTTTTGTGTATGAGAGCAGAATTCAGGGATGAAGGAGCATCCACCGCTGCCTCAGATCAACCTCGTCATCACCTTAACACTGACAGGCATATGCTTTGGTGGTGGGCAATGAGTCTGGTTTTCAGGGGAAAGGGAGAGGAGGCAGCCAGCCAAAACTGGCTGTGGTGAGGAAGGGAAAGAGGAGTTGCTGCCTCTGAAATCAGGTCCAAACCACTGGGCAGGGATATGCCGGCTGCAAAGGGTTGCAGCCATGGCCCTGTGCTCGCCTCTTGCCTAGGGTGATTGGCAGCATTTCCCCTCATTCAAAATTAGAGAAAACAACAGAGCTCAGCAGTAATCTTGATTCTAGAGCCTTGTTGAAACTCTAGACACACATATCTGACAGATACAACAGAGATTAATGAGCTGTGACCAGAAGTTTGATTTTTCTGTCAAGTGCTCCCATCCGTTTTTAATAAACAGGGGAACAACATAAACTCCAGCGCTCGCTCTCCGCTGTTTAAACTGGGCAGGTTCCTTTTGGTACCATGCGTGTCTGTGCTGAGTTATGACTGTAACCACTGAAAAATGCTGGGGTTTTGTTGGGTATTTTTTTCCCCTGCTGGCCCTTTTGTGGCTTCTTTTTTGATGAGTTTTTCTCCTTCCATATTGTTTCTTTTCTCCTCAGCATGGACTGTCTGGTATTTTACCACTGGAAGCTGTCAAATGTAATATCATGTTTACAGCTAAATGAGTTCAATTTAGTGTCATTGGTGTATTATCTGGAGCACATAAGTACCTAAAAAGCCCACTGCTTTGTTTTTAACAGCGCTCTGCTTTATTTTTTTATGGGGTTTTGGAACATGGTTTCTTCATCCCTTCCAAGTACAACAGGCTGAGCCAGCTAGAGTGGAGCCCGAGGAGCATGTCATAGTCTCTTCATGCTTCTGGTTTCTTACATTATAATCGGGCATTGCTCTCATAAAATAGTAATCAGTACACAGACATGTGAATTTGTCAGGAATTCGTGGTAAAGCAGTCCCTAAGGATTATATGCCACAGAAATGTGTTTGAGAATTCCTCTATATTTATTTCTCACAAACTGTGATAGAAACCACAAATGAAACAAAAGAGGATGGTTTATACCCCGAGGTATTTATAGGATGGGAAAAAGAGTGAGGAAATACTGCCATAAATCTAACTGGCCACAGAATGTCACTCTTGCTCCATGCAAATAAAACTGAAAGGAAATTTACCTGGTAATATAAAACCTGAGTCTTAAGGAAGGCAACTCAGGGAAGCTGTTGCCTGTAGACAGATGAAGTATGGCTATGAAGACATGAATGAGTGGGTACACAAACCCTCTCCTACAGGGAACCCAATGACATGACTGGATCACATGCCTTGCAAACCTCTGATCTGGGTCTGCATCTGAAGTCGAATCCTGTGGGTGACTCTTCTCCCAAAGAGTCTCGCCAACAGGTGGGTTGGGGACCTTAGAGGGAGAAAAGCCCTGGATCTTAAAAACCCTCCCCACAGCAGGCCCCAGGCTGTGTTTAGGGTATATCAGTCTCCCTGCTGAAAATACCTGGGTATCAGTAGGATTCTGGCTGTGAGGGAGGTCCTTTCTGAGATGCAGGATCAGGACCACAGAGAAACAGCTAGGCTATATTATTTCAAATAAAAGCTGCTCTTGAATAAAATGCACTTGCAGTTTCAAAACATGAAATAAAAGCTGCCCTGAAACTGAAATTGTCCTTGACTTGATGCCGCATACAACTGAAATTGCCACTAAATTTAACAGACCAATGCTTAGCATTTAATTGCCCCTGAAAAGACGTCACTGTCAGGAAGGCACAGTATCAAAACCCAAATCTTTTAGTTTTCATTCAGGACTTCATTTCAGGTAGCAGGTATCTGCTTCTCCAAGCTGTGACCTTGACCGTGCTAGAATACAGAGGTCACCCGCCTGTGCAAGAAAGGATCCCACTGTGGTGCCTCCTCTATGTAGAGGGGGAAGGCACCAGCTGCAAGGCAACTCTGCATTTCTCCTTGGGGAAAAAAAGCTTTTGCTGGGGTTCAGAGTGAGTCTGGGGAAACAGAGTAGAGATTATTCCCTGACACCCCCCACCACTGCCTTCTTGATGGGTGAAGCTTCTCTGGAAAAGATACTGAAGCTTGTGTGATCTGTCTGTGACCGCATTTGTGTGATCTGTCTGTGATATGTCTGCTGAAAAGACATTTTTTATAGACCTGCAGAGGTGAAAAAAATTGGTTTTTGCATTTATCAATTTTTGCATGTGCAGAAGTGCAAATCTTAAAAAAAATTGAATTTAAAGGGTAAAATGCAAAAATTTAGATCAGATAGAAAATTCTGCAATGTTGGTTTTTGGTAAGCCTTGAAGTGTTTTGATTTAATTTTTTCCTGATGTTTTTGGTCTAATCTTACTGAGATTTCAAAACAGAAACTTACTTTCAGTCTGAAAATTACATATTTTTTTGAAAGTTACAGAAAGAGGATGTTCTGATAATTTTAAAAAGCATTTTCCAATTGTATTTGAATCTTAAAAATCCCATCTCCTCCCTAAGGCTTTGCTTTTGACAAATCCACATCTTCGAGTGAAAAACACTTCGCGGAACACTTCCCGATTTTGCCCAATATTTACATCTATTCTTCTCTGAGAATGTGTCACAGCTGTAGATCAACAGGAATCGCATAGAACACGGTTGATTTATGGTCAAAATAATATTTTTAAATCAACTTGTATTTAAGAGTAGTGAATAGCACATGTCCATATACCAGTAATGTATCATAAGGATTTTGTACCGCTTTTTACATTTTTTACATTTCTTTTGCATAATTATACACGATTCATGTGTGATTGTAATTTTTACAATTATTTTACATAATTACATGTTATTAGAGCTGAAATTTGGGCACTGTTAAAGACTGCAAGCCAGATCCTCAATGTTTCAGGCACCCACCCTGATGGCATCATCTGTCTCCTGAGACAGGCAAATTGGACCAAAAGCTATGACTGTCCACTGAAATTAGAACAACCCCAGAGAGATCCATGACTGTGAAGTGGCAAGGAAAAGGAAATTGTTTGTTGCTGCTGCTTTCATCCTCAGCTGCAGCTTTGGCCTTGTATGGTGTGATCCCAGTTAGACATAGCGCTCTTGGGGAGTTGAACGAAATTCACTGGAAGCTGCACACTGCTTTCCTGCATCTGTCCCCACTGCCTTCATCTCTGGCCCCCAAACCACAGGTACTTGGATGCAAGGCAAACCTACAGAGGGGCTTCCGTTTAGTGCCAGAATATTGATTCCTCTGCCAGAAAAATCACATTTTCGATGTTCTTGGTAAATAAGGAGAGGAAGTGTCCCTCACGCAGCAAAACTGGGGGCGTTTTCTTCACCTTTGCCAGGCGTGCAGGCATTTTCTTCATTAGAGCAGTTGCTTGGTGGGACACACTACCCTCTGTGAAGGTGAATATTAATCACAAGTTTAGCTCCTGGCCTTTGCTAGCACCCTATTTTTGGCTGGCTTTCTGTTCCTCAGAGCTCAGGAAGGTCCCTGTCAGCTGAGATACATGGGGTGGGTGAATGCCTTGTTTCCTTGACTGGATTATCCCTCATCCCCTCTGCATTTTAAGAGATTTGGTGGGCCCGTTAACAGCTTCTACCTGTTTTAAAACCTGTGACAGGAGGCTGAATGGTTCACTTCATGCGGCACCATTCGCCTGCCGTTTCTGCTCACGGTGTTGACATGATTTATGTAAATCATAAAATGTGGTGGGGTGACCTCACGAGTGTCCAGCTCTCCTCACGCACGTCTCTGGGCAGAAGGGCTAGTATTTATAAACAGTGGTATATTCACATCTCAGTAACCTGCTTTATTTACACTGCTTGAGCAGGGCTGCTACTGCACAAATGAAATATTATTCCCCACCATGTGCGTTTCGTTTTTCTGTCAGCTCTGTGTTTTCTTTCATGCATTGCCCTCCCTGTCAGTGAGTTTGTCTGCAGCTCTCCCCAGCAAGGGGCTGGGGAGATGGGAAGGGGGTGAGTGACGTTTCTGCCATTTCCAGATCAGATGGTGACAAGCAAGTGTGGGACCCCAGACCAGCAGACTAGCAAAATCCACACTGGGGCTACAAGCTGAGCTCCAGTTTCTGCAGGTTGAAGGGGAGCAAGCCAGGGCCCTGCATTAACAACCAGCTGGGCTGTAGCAACACAACCTTTCCCCACAGCCAAAGCCATTGCCTTTGCTTACGGTGCTTCAGCCCATCACATGCTTCACTTGCTGTGCTGCTGCTGGTGGGGTGCTTGTTCCTAGGAAATCCTGGTCTTGGTTGTTCTTTGATGAGGGTAGGTGAGAGTTAGTCAAGCTGTAATCAAGCTTCTCAGGCATCTGGATATGGTTGAACCAGCTGAAATTTTCTAGCAAAGTCATCTTTTTGCAGTCATTTTTAAGGAGATCTTTTTACTACAGCCTCCAAAGAGCTCATGTCTGGCTCATAAATTTAAAAAAATTTCTTCTCTCTCAAAATAACTACAGTAATGAACTCAACCATAAAAAGTGCTTATCCACTCTTCTGGTTTAGGGGCAGTTGTTTTTCATTTTTAATTTTTACCACTAATTTTAAAAGTGGGAAAAAGGTTTAATGTTTCTTAAAGTATCTTGTTTAAAGTTGTGTCTGGTTCATTATCTCACTAACTTCTGCTGTTTTGAAAATGTGCTTTTTCTTTTCATTTTCTCAACAAGATATTTACAGTAAATATTAACTTATGAATGAGTCAAGAAAATCAATAGCTGGAACTCCGTCAACCTCAAAATATTGTGAGCATTTCAAAATGAACTCCAAGGCCTGAAACTCCAGAGGAGAAAGAGCTCTCTATTGCCTTTACTGATGGAAAGAGAAAAGCGTCTCATAAAAAAGTTCAATTTCTGTAAACTGCATGTACATGACTCATCTAGCAGAACTTGAACAGCACCTAAATCATGGGGCCACAAGTGCTCACCAGCTTTTGGATTCAGATGTGGATTCTGGCAATATCTGGCTGTATGCAGGGATGGGACCTGTGTTTAGGTGGATCCTCCTTCTCCTGTCCTATGCTGTGGTTTCCACAGAAGAAAATGCCTGTGTCTGGACAGAAAGGGAGCAGCCAGCACTGTGAAACATGATCGAGGCAAGCAGGAAAGACCTCTCCCATGTTTGTTTGAAACGAGAGCAGAGGCAGAGCTAAGGAAGGATCAGGATTTGGGCAGACACTTACTTGTTTGGTACCCCGGGAAAGTTTAGCTGCCAACCCGGGGTCGCGAGCTGTGTGACGGGGGAGCAGCTCCGCAGGGGCCGGCAGGCACATCTGGAAGCCGACATTTGGCTTGCGGCTGCAGCCCATGTGTCAGGTTTGGTGCGTGTCTGGAAAAGTGCGCGGCAAGGACCATCACCCCCAGGACTGGGGAGGGGAGAGCGGGAAGAGCCAGATGGCTGAAAAAAATTCCTAAGGGAAAGTGCTTTTCTCTTTATATTCTTGCAAATCCTTTTTTCCTGGCCCCCAAGTTCACAGCTGCGTTTGCTTTCCTCTCATAAAGATTTCTTTTTTGTTGTTGTTATTCCCAGAATGTGATGGAGGAATTCCTGTTTGTTGAAGGCATTCGGCAAGGCTGTGGTAAGCCTCCCTGGTTTACTGGTTGAGATCACAAGGTAGTTTCGTTATTTATCAAAATGCACTAAGTGAAACCTGGGCCCTCTTGCTTTTCCCCATCTTTCAGAAGGCTTTTAAGAAGGGTTGGATTCTGCTCTCCCTCCTTCCCTCATAGCAAACAGCTTTTTTTCCTGTCAGAAGTGCAATTGCCTTTGCACTACCTGCACAAATAGAAGTGGTAGAATCTGGTTTAGGGAAATATTCTTCAAGTACATTATAAATTATTTCAGAAATCTAAATGACACTGAAATGAAAAATTGTCCTGTTGCGCTGAAGGGACATTTGGCTGGGTAACCCCCAAGCTTAGTATTTGGTATTTTGAAAAATATCAATATTCTCTTCAGCTTCTAGTTGAGGAACTGAGACCACGTTGTAATTCTTACAAGATGGATTTCCTGCTCTCACTCAAGGGGTTTTCCCCATAAAGTATGGTAGGAAGTGTGTTGAGCCTCATTAACTCTCATCTTGTTGCTGAAACAGCACTGGAAACTGTTGGAGATGTATATTAGGTAAAGCTGCCTTGGCCTGCGTGGACAGCAGTGAGAAGCTGCTGTGAGGTGATGTGAACCAAGGTATGGTTCAAAGCAAAAGGAAATCAAATATGAGTCCAGAAGGAAGTTTGTCTATGGCAGGATGTATTATACCCTGTCTTTCTTATGTGTCAATACATCATATCAGATTTCCTTCCCAAAATCAGGTAAGAGTGAGTGGGAAACTGAGGAAGCCATTTCAGAGCACTATCCTTTGAGATAGCTCCACTTTTATTTCTGTTATATTTGGCTGTCTACAAAATCTCTGTAATGTCTCCATAGATCTCAGAAAAAATATTTTCTCTCTCCATCATCTGCTTTACCCTTGCACTGTTCTGTAGGTTTTTGTAGAGCTGCTTCACATTTACAGAGGAGTGAAGGAGAGGAGAGCTAGAGATTTTGCACTTGATATTTACACATCGGACATAGTCTTTGTTTATCTCTTCCCGAGTTTAACTCTCAGTGAAACAATTAAAAAGTCACCTTGAGGATTTATCTCTGAAAACACTTCAGCACCTCCTGAAGAGAAGACAACTAGGGAGCTAGCAGTACTCAGAATTCAGCATTCCAAAGGACTAGACTGCAATCTTGTGCACATTCTGTCTATTTTATTCCCTGGCTCAGGGCTGGGATAGCCCATATACGTGACTCCAGATGCTAGCAATATTGAGTACATTGAAAGCAGAGCTGGGCCAAAATGTTCTCTTTGGACTTCTTCAGGAGTATGGGAAAGTACAGATTGAGATTCAGGGTGTAAACTTTCCCCACTGAAAGTTTGATACAGTCAGTGTGATTTCCAGGTGGAGTGAGAGAAAGCTGGGGGAAACCTGTTCCCCTTCAATGTATTTACTGCATAACGTGAGCAGCTGCACTCTCTAACCCAGCAGCAGATATTCTGCCTTGGATGTTGTATACATTATATTGCTGAAAGAAGAATAACACAGTAATAATGTCCAGCTATTACAGGCCTTAACCTTTTAGCCCCAAGGGACTGCTCAGAGTTTTGTCTGAAGAGTGCCTGTAGGGGCAGGGTACAAATTTGCAGGTGCAAAGTAGTATTTGCAACTACAGATCACAAAGGTGCAAATGCCACGTTCTGGTCTTTTGCTCTGCCATCCGCCAGCCTGCAGGCAGAAAACCGGGCACTGTGAGGGCTCTGGTAAAACCTGTGATCCTAATTATTTAATAACATTTGAGTCAAATGATATACCACCTTCTGCTTCTGTGATATGCATTTTCTTTTTTTTTTTTTTTTTGATGGGCTAGGACACTGCCTCTTTCTGCCAGTTTCTGGAGTCATGACCTTTAGAGTTTGTGTGTGGCTTCTTGTTCTTTCTGCATCCAGCTTAGAGATTTTACAAATCTTCCACCAAGGGGGATGGATTACACTGACTCCTGCATTCTTTTGTGTTCTCCAAGAGCTGTAATATTTACCAACAAAAATCTCTTCTCAATCTAATCCAGTTCACATGAATATCACATGAGGCTACCTCCTGCAAGAGGCAGCCTTAAGATGTAGTGCATGATCTTGTGCTTACTGTCTTCCTTTCCTTGTCCTTATTTTTTCTTCAAAGGAGCTATCTGTGCAAGAAGGGTGAAAAGAGGCCTTGGAGTGCAGACCTGTATGAATTAACTTAATGGCAAGATGAATACTTGCTATCCAGAGAGCATGGAGTACAGAGATTGCATTTATTAAACATATATGGGTAATTTCCAAACTCCAGCACTGCTGTGAGGGAAGGCTTGTATTGCTACACGAGTCCAGCTTGTCTGCCAACATGTCTACCCATTCTGCAGGTGTATGTGTTACAGCCCAAGGCAAAAATATCCATGCCTTTCCCAACGATCTCATGGTGCTTCTGCAGGACAGATGGTTCCAATTTGAGGCCTACGCTCGGTGATGTAGCTGTATTGAGTTTCTTCCCTGAAACCAACAAAACCTGCTTTAGCATTTTGCTTGGATTAAAATATTTGTCCCTTTTTTTCACAGGGCAGAAGAGGGACTCCTGAAGCCACTGAAGGAAGGAAATCATTACAGGGTTCTACAGAAGTAGGTCATGTGCTACAGCTGCTCATAGTTTAAGAGGAAGAAACATGGGACCTCAAACATGGAACACGACTCCTTCAAAATGCTTGAGAGCAACCCAAGAAAAACATCCTCAGAGGCTTATTTAATAAACATTATCTATAATAGTCTCAATGTGTGCTCATGTTTCCTTAGGAGTTTGCACCTACTTCCCAGAGCTAACAAGATTCCAAAATAGAGCACAGAATAATTTAATGAAAAGGATTTAATAGTTTGTGTTAAAGCTAATATGGTCCATTAGGAGCTGTCATTTTATAAACAATGAAGGTATGTAATCCCCTCTATTGCCATAAAACCATTCCACACAAGGTTTGTAAACAATCAGTAATGATCTATAGAACATTCAAAAAGACAATTAGAGCCACATTTGAAAAATGTGCTTTCCCTCACATTTGATTTCTTTTTAAGTAAACTTAAGAGGACTCTATATCTATGTAGTAGACAGATAAATGTATAGCATAAAGATTGCATATATATATATACACACACACATATATAGTATGTGTATATATATAATGTATATAGATATGTATATATATATATGTATGCATATGTGGATTTCATTAGGTATCATATAATGTTCATTACCTTAAAAGCACTGCTATTTCCACAGTTTAAAAAAATGCCTAAAGTCAACAGTTAAATCAACTCTTAAATCATCTGAAAAGTTTTTATTTATAATCAAAGTGTCACTTCACTGACACTTTTTATTTTTTCATCAAATTTAAATTTTTGTGAAGACTCAACCTGTTTTCTTTAGCAATTGTGAACACAGAAGATTATTGACAGAAACAGAGCCAGTTTTCATGTGTGGGGTTCTTTTCCTCATAATGGGACTTAAAGTAAAATGTGTGTAATTCTAAAAAGGGACTCTCCAAGTTTTGGGGTTCCTTATGCTTAGTGCCATATTCCACCTGTGTGAGCCTAGAGGATGGCAACACTGTTGTGAGCCATTACTTGAAGACACCCGAGGAGAGGGACAGAAGAGCTCCCCAGCCCCGTCCCATGCTTCTTGTTTTTTGGAAGCCAGGCAGGAATGAAGTGCAAGAGAAATCAGAGCTAATGACTACGAGGGAGGTGCTTCTGGTGTACAGTGAAGTAAGTGTTTGAAAAATTAGGTCCATAAAGTGTCTTTATTCCTTATTGCAACATGATCTAGGAGGAGATGAAATAGTCAAAAGATTACTAACTTGGTAAAAGAAAATGGATACAGCCTTATTATTTATAAAGTGAGCTCCTCATTCAAACAAGGCAGCTTTTTCAAACTTAGATCCTTACTCAAGAAAACAGGCAAGAAGGAAATTTTAGGAAATTCTGAGGTCATTTGTTACATATTTACCTTACAAAGATTTATCGGAACTAATTCTGCAAAGTTTGTCTTAGAACTGCCAGGTCCTTGAAAACCATGCATCTGAAAATCCCACTAGAAAGCTGAGCAGAAACATATATAATGAAATAGTAATTAATTGCAACAAGTGTTAAACAATCTTTTTGGAGGATTTGATTAGTCAATATATTTTGAGTGCTGCTTCCTTTCACAAATGGTCATTATTCGAACATCAGGTTGGGATAAGAGTGAACATTAAACAAGAGATCCTACTTGAAACACCGTATAAATCATAAGGAGAAAGAGGAGACTGTCTGTCTTTTCACATGACAGCAACACCAAAAATTATAGGACAAACCTGCCCCAAATGAATACGTTTGGGTACTCCCTTCTTTCCCATAGCTTGTAAAATTTCTCAGATGAATAAGAAAGGAAACAATTTTACATCTATATTCCCAACTATTGTCAATGGATTTCATAGAAATGAATATTATTGATTTACAGTGCTGCCCTGGCTGTCTTTGTGACAGCACACTTAGGAGACCCAACACGATTTCCTTGTTGGTCATTGGACATATTTTAGATATTTTTAATACAAACCCCACCGAGTCAGATCTAGCATTAAATCCATGTCTAAGATTATTCAAATCTGCTGCTCTGTGCTAGGGAAAGCTGAAAGGAATTTACAAAGCATCCTAGATAGGACAGACATTCATGTAATGAAAGTACTTTGTCAGCTTACAGTATCATTGTCACAGGGATAAAAGCACAAATCAGTTGTTTTCAAATAGAAGACATCCAAATGAAACTAATGCCCATGGACAGAGGTAGAGCCTAATAAAAGCAGCTCTGAGCAGACCTGTGAAGTCTGAGGAGTCATCTGAACTCCCAGAATCCTGGGATTTAGCTAACTAAACATAGTTGTTTCCATCCAGATGTTTACATCACTTGAAGCTCCTTTTGAAGTAAATACATGGAAACAGGCATTTTTAGGAGGTACCTACTCATCATCTCCTATGGCTGACATCTACATCTGACTAGATGAAACAAGTTTCAAAACACCGATTTCCCTCTACTGATATTGAAGGGATCCAAGGAATCACCCTGAGGTGTCAAAGTAGACAGGACTAATGTCTGAAACTAAGTATTGAAGGAATCTATCCCACAGTCTATTATAACAGCCACTAGGAAGGAAGTTAACTCTATCCAAGTTTAAACCAGGATAAGAGCTACTCTTGCAATACAAAGAAATTATATAGAATCATATTGTGCCCTTTCACATCCTTTGGGGTGAGAAATTTTTACAGTCCTGAGGTTCTATTGTACTATTGTTACTGGTCTTAACCCAGATAAATAATGGGTATGATGATGTATACTGATATATACTGATGACATTTTCAGTATATTTGCAGTATAATGCAGTATTTATGTCTTTGACTTGGTGAGCACAGAGCCAGTCTCCTAGTTTCAAACACAATTAAAAGATTTCCTGCTCCATGATTGTTTTCAAATGAAAATTATTAAGAAAGGGATAACTTTAGTTTTTCACTCAAATAGATATTATTTTAGTGCTTACTTACTTTCTAAAATCTCCATACGATTGGAGAGGACTGAGACAGGAGATGCAGGATGGGGAAACAGGTTCCTGTGCTCACATTAGCTTTGTTTTCAAGGCATATTTCACTGCTTTAGATTTCTTTCTTCCTAGGTAGATGAAGAGAAAACAAAATATTGGTGCCAGAGACAGGTGCCTCTAATGTATTCTTGTCAGACATGCTGGGAACAGGAGAGCTCTATTTTTGAGATACTACTGTTAGCTACATTACGTGGAGGTCTTGTTAGCGGTAAGCAGCAAATTGGTGTTTAGCGATGCAGCTGACAGCACTTATTAATTTGGGGGAAAGGGAAAGAAATCTCCAAATTCTCAGGGAGACAGGCATAGTCTTGTGTGTCAATATGAGGAATTTATGCAAACATCCTCTCATTCTAATGAGGTAGAAAAAGCAGTGCTGCAGAGACAGTAGTAAAATAACAGCTTATGCCCTGATTCAGGAAGCATGTACTTAAACCATCTTTATGCAGGACAGCACTTAATCCTCTGCTTAACTTTGATTTACATGGGTGCTTATGTGGTATCTCAGATAGGGATGACTAAAGGCTGGGATGAGCCCTGCCTCAATTAATAACAGATATAGCTCTGCATTCATCTAGTAATGTTCATAGCAATAACAGTAGCAACAATAATTTGTGACTAGGTAGCTACTTTCATTTAAATTGATCAAATAGTAAGCTGTGCACTCCCTGCATTCCTGAGTTGGGAGGAGGATTGGGTCATTCTTCCAGGGTAACAGAGCACCTAAAGATGAACAGTGTGGGGATCACACAACTGTGGTGTCTAAGATAAAGAGAGCAACAAGCTGGTCGTCCTGCTTGGTCTGTCCAGTAGCTGATTCCCTGTATGTTCACTGGCCAGTTTGAACAAAATTAATAAAGGGGAATCTCCTGTCTACAAAGACAGTCTGTGGCAAAATGTAGAAATATTGGGGTATCCTGAATTCCCTCCAGGCCATTGTGCAGTCACAAGAATATCCTTTCCATTGTCATCATCTAATAATATACAAAGGGGAATTTAATTTAAGTTACCATCTTTATTTAAAACAAAAGCATTGCTATTTGCATGACCAGTGCAAGCTGCTTCTAAAACAAACCGATTTGGAAGGAACATAAGCATGAGATATGTCTGGTTTCTTGTCTGGGTTCCACTCCAAAATTTGATGATCACACCCAGATGACTAAAATAATGAAGGTGATAGATTAGTGTATTGATGCATAATCACTGTCTAGCCTGCAAAACTTGCGAGCTGCATGGTTTTGAGAACAATTACTTGTAATTAAAGCAATGCTGCTCCCCCCTCAAAGAAATATTTTGTGCATAACACCAATTAATTACATTTTTTCAATGAGAATAGCTCTTAAATGGCTGTGCTGCTATTTATTTCTGACCACATTCAGAATCCTGAAGAGATATGAATTATGTATTGTTTAACAGTATTATTTTGGGGCTGGGATTGTAAAAAATACCTCCTTCTTTTTCGTTAGCATCTCTTGAATGAATTAAAAGCTAACCACTTCCACAGGGTGAGGATATGAACTAACTCTTTTAATGATGAAAGGGAGTTTTTAGCCAGACAAACATTGTCTGATGAAGTCAGTCTATCCATCCAGCTTAACTATCTGCTTATTCGTCTCTTTTTGATTTTCCACACACTTCAGATAAAATTGGTGAAACTAAAAGGCAGCCTCATGCCCTGGAAAGAAGAAATCTACAATTGTGCTAAATAAATTTTACTACACTTGCTTTTAAAAAGCAAGAATGCGTCTCTTTTTCAGACTAAAGCACAGTGTAGGTTTTCCTTTCAGTGAGGTTGAGGTATAGGGTTATAGCTGATCTCATTATTAAAATATTGCTGTGAGAAAAGGTTTTCAGTAATCTAGCTCTACATATATGTACTATTAATTCAAATGTGCATTAAAACCTGACCTTGGCATCTGAATCCCAATTCAGTATTTGAAACATCCTATAGACTTCAAAGAATTGAATGAAACAGAAGAAGATAGGAACCATCCATAGTTTGCTTTTTCTAAAACTGCAGCTTTACCTCACCAGTTCTGCACAAATAAACTCTGTTGTACATCTTTAAGTGAAATAAAATCTGCACTTTATTCTCAGAGATGTTGTACACATGCTATTCCCATAAAATCTTTTAAACTCTTCCCCTTCCCTAGATACCACTGAAGCCTCTAAAATAATTGGGTTTGGTAACCACATCTAACACCTTTCCTTCTGGCAGCTGTGGTTCCCTGAAGAGATAGATAGGTCTCACTCCTTTTCTACTTCAAAACGGTGAGAAATCACTTCTGAAAAATGGACAGGCTTCTCCTGATAAATCTCTGACCAGGTTTGTATCACTGGCAGCGACATGAACTGATGTTTTCTCCCCAGAACCTATGTTCTGTATGAGTTGCCATCCTCATCTTGATAAGTGCTCTGCAGAACACTGTGACAGTACCTGCCAAGAGAGGAGCAAGGACTCCTCCTGCCTTCCCAGCTTGCTCCTGCCACCCTGAAATTCTGCCTCCATCAACATATGGGAGAGAAGCATCTTCTGATAATGCCCATGTACTCAACAGACATATGAGCAGCTGTACCCAAAGAAAGGCATTTTTAGTACATCATAAATATCACACATGCCCTGGGAACAAAAAGCAAGACAAAATTTCCTTTAAAATCAGTCAACACTCTGAGCAGAGAAACTTGTCCGTCTAACCACAGGCTCACTTGTGAGTGGCAGAGACTGAAATCATGGCCTTGATTCATTTGTGTTTTTCTGATCTGTCACACTGGGGTCTCTGCAGTAGCTCAGCCACCCAAGGAACGGCAGGCTCAGTCTTTTCCGTGACCCACAGAAACATTCTCCGTGTCTGTTTTGGCAGCTGGGTGTAACTCAATCTGCTATGGTATCCACGCTTAAACAATTCTACGAGTAAGCAAAACAGCTACTGTTTTCATCTTACCATGTTTTTCATAGTATCTAGATGTTGAAATAACACTGCCAAAAAATTGACATTTTATGCTTTGACAATGATTGCTCCTGATCGTACTCATGATCTCAGGCACAGCAAGGGGCCCAAGCCTTGGCTTCCCAGAGTGTCAATCAACCCTCGGCACCTATCAGGCACACACACGCTGCCACCAGCCAGCAAGTTCGAGCACCTCCGCTTGAAAATAGCTGCAGTGGCGCTGGAAAAGGAGGCATGTTTTCCACAATGTTGCAAACCCGCGAAAACAATTCTGCTACCAAAACTGAGAATAGCCTTTGCAATCGCTACCCCTCTCAGGCAGCCAGCTCGCTCTTGGGTGCTGAAAATACACAGCAATAAACCGCACCAAGGAACCATGATACAGTAATGTTACAGTAAATTCTGGTGAGATTGCTTTTGAGGTGCACCAGCCTGTGAAAGAGGAAGAGAAATGGGAGACACTCACATGTTCAAGGGAATGAAGAGGAAATACCTTTGCAACCTCACTTCCCTACCTCTGAACACAGCTCTCCTGTACTTTGTCTGTAGCCTATGGTGCCCTGGCAGCCCATTCATGCATAGAAAGACTTGGCAGAACACATGGTTACCCTTACACTGAATTCTTTCGCCATGTGTGTTTAATATATCTCTGTGATCTGATTCAAGTGGAGCAGATTTGAATACCTCATTATACAGAGACCAATATGTCTTCATACACACAGTAATTATATTGTTCATTCTGATGTTAGAACGCTGTATCTCTTGCTGAAAGTCAGAGTACTCGCATACATTTTTTAGTCACTTAGACATAAGTGACTATGCTGACATTCAAATTCTAAACAAATTGCTAATGAGCTTCCCCGCTTCTTTTTTTTTTTTTTTATCTTCTCCCCAAAAGCAGATTTCTCAGCCTCTGAAAGAAACAGAATGGAAGAGCTTAAATGAGAAGACACACGCACATGACTGCAGTCTAAGGAATAGAAGCCCATTTCTCAGCCAGTGTGCACTGCCAGAGCTGTGTTGGCTCCTTGGGGAGAGGGAAAAAGACAGGAGAAGCAAGAGGGTGGAAATACTTTAACCACACTTCAGATGTCTACCTTTGTGCTTGGATTTTGTAATGAAGATTTATCTAAATCTCAGCAAGTGAGTGTATTCCCCTAATGGAAATGCTGTCAGCAGCAGTTGTTTCTTTCCTTTCTCTACCCACTCCCCTTTTATCTTATTGCAGCCTTTTTGGTGTGGTGATAAAAATTGCACTTGAGATGCTACTTAAGGTGTACTCTGTGGTATTCCCAAACAATATCTGAAGGTGCTCCAGGCCTGCAGAATACACTCTGGATGTAGATACACATGGTAAAACAGATGACACCTTATGTGATCAGAAGTGGGTTTTGCAGTTTAAAGGACATGTTTGTGACCATCATAGTGACTAGCACAGGAGTGCCCTTTGAGAAATGTCCCTTTAATGTGACCTGTGGTGCCCCCACAGGTGGTGCCTTGGGCAGGCTGCAGGCATTCAGAGTTCTTAGTGCCCAGACTCCAGTCCCTCCATCACCACCTATGGGTATAATTCCCTGTTATAGCATTACCCTATACAGATCTGTAGCACCTGGGTTTTAATTGCTTGGCAGTCATCTTTTCTTTCCTTCCAGTACCTTGATACTTGAGGTCATGTGTTGAAATGCCACTTGGGTTTCTGGGACCTGAGTGTTAGCAGCTGGCTTTCACTCTAGTTCCCAAATCGTTTGCTGTGGGGGGTCTGTATTCAGAGTTCCCTGTGACATTCGTACCCTTATTATTATCCTGTGTTAATTAAATTTCATATTGTTCTTAATTGTGTGTGTGGCCCCTGAGACAATGGGAAGGATTCATTATTAAAAAGGCAGAATTTTATTTAGTGCAGAATCCAGTGCTAAGAGAGACCTCAATTTACCTACCCAGGGAAAAGCAGCAATAGAAGGGAAACAGCTGCTGGCATACTGGTCAGGAACAAAAACAGTGGGCAAGACTGAAAGCAACAAGACCAGCAAAGCAAGAAGAAAATTTAAGCCCATGTGTTTAAATTCAATCCTAGACTAAAAGACTAATAATGACATATATCATCCCACTTGTCTTTCACCAATGTTGCATTTTAAGAGAAAGTTTCTAGTGTAAAATTTACTCCTTTAAAGTCAAAAAAATATTCAGCTGCAGGAAGGAAAGGCATTCAACAGGATGGCTCAGAGCACATTTAATGAGCCAGGCAGGAATAACAGGCTCCCTTTCCCTTTTCCCTCTCAAGGGCTGCAGAGGACATTTGTAGGCATAACGTTGGGCCCCTTGCTTGCTGAGCTGCTCCTCCACTGTGCTGAATTTCTTTCCACTTTCTGTGGAGAAAAAAAACCGATACCACTGTGCAGCAAAGCACATAACTTCTTCAAGGGGTGACGAACATGTGGTAACAAAATTCCTTGTCAATCTATATGGCTTGCTCTGTGTACTCAGACTAACTGTTAGCTTCTCTTCCTGGTGAAAACTGGAAGTACATGTGCTTTCTCTGCAGTAATATATTATGCCCCAGTGATATTGTCCTAGATAAGCATAGCTTTCACAAGCTGCATCCTTTTGTCTGTTATATTTATTTTATTCCCTGTTTGTGGGAAAATAAATGAACACACAGTGTGTGTGCTTGTTCTCAGAAAATTCCAGTTGTGTTTGCTGGTTTTCATCTTTTTTTGTCAAACGGTTGTGGATGCTCTTTCACTGCTTCCCGTACAAAAAAAAAAAGTCCTGATCAAATACAGTGCATACCAGCTGGCAAAGGGATGGGTTCCCAGCAGGCTCTTGGCATTTGATACA
The DNA here is from genome assembly GCA_013397555.1 of Urocynchramus pylzowi. Classification (NCBI taxonomy): domain Eukaryota; kingdom Metazoa; phylum Chordata; class Aves; order Passeriformes; family Fringillidae; genus Urocynchramus; species Urocynchramus pylzowi. The sequence goes on from VZRH01005249.1 coordinate 871,512, forward strand.
CTCATGTATGTGAACAGGTTGATATGATTAAGGTTAGTGAATGAGAGACAATTCCAGACTTTTCTAATTTTTGTATAGCATTAAATATTTGCTGGTGCTTTTTATATTGAAGCAAGCAGAATGCTATTTAATGTTCACAATGGCAACCTTATGGTTAAAATATAAGGGGCATTCTGTCCTTCTCCTACCATTGCTATGACCATAAACCAGACCTGCAAATGAAAAAGAACACAGCACAAAATAGGATTGCATATCTGTATGCCCAAGTTTTAAAGGCTTCACTGTCAACGAGAGAAAAACTACGTGTGTTTCATTTTCATTGCATTCAGTGAAAAGTTATTAGGAAGTGATCTGGGGACCTCTACACCTGTAAAACCAAGGGCACTGAGGGGACAGAACTCAGTGCAGCCACCACACTGCAATTTGCTGGTTGGCTTGGGTCTCCTTCCAGCCACACAGTATTCCCAGTTCTCTTTGTGCTGTACTCAGGAAGGGCACAAAGCTGTTTTCTTTCCAGACAATTTTACCGATGGGCCTGACTGCTTAATTGGTTTGGCATAGGATGCCAGAGCTCCACCATTTGTCTATGCTTCCTGTTTGCTTCTCGTCTGTAATTCATGCTGTGGAACGGCTCTTGAAAGTTTAGTGTGGTATGGTGTGGCAGATTGTGTAGCAGATTGTGTGGCTTCTTATTTGGTGACAAATTTGGTGTTATTTAGATGGCCTTAGGTAGCTCTTGACCCTCCAGCCCCTCGACTACTCATTTCCAGCTCCACGTCATTGCAATGCTTTGCTTAGCCAGGTGTTTATGTGGCCGTGAAGTACAGCACTTCATTCATCTAGTGGGAAAAGCAGATCTTGCATCCCCCACCTCGTTCACTGTTTAGCTGTGGAGGCAGTTTTGTCAGCACTGCCCAGAACACCAGTCCTGGCACTGAAGGACCACTTGAGGAACCGTGGTCTGCACCAGTCATTGCTCCTTGGAAGCACAAGTCTGTGCACAGCACTCACAGCATCAGCCCAGAGCCTGAAATGCTTTTTCAGCTTTTGCCTGCAGGGATCAGAGGAGTGTTAGTATTAGTGTGATCTATTTATCTCAGCTGTATTCAATTTCTCTTTTTTCAATACAACATTCTTGGGGATGAACACGCTTTAAAAATGGAAAAGTGGGATGTGCCCAGTAAAACTTTTCCAACAAAAGCCTGTCAAGCAATATAGGATATGTGACTGCATGTGCACTCCTATGTACGTTAGCCTGAATGACACCAGAAAAATTATGCCAGGAGATTAATCCTTTAGCATTGCCTAGTTCTTCTTCAAAGTCAGGAGAAGGTGGTGAATGTGTTGTAAAAGACACATATTTTGTCAAGGTTGCAGATTTTGATTTAAATAAAGTGTTTTCTCAATGATTTTTTTTACTTCTAAAACTGTTAAAACAGAGAAACTGAGAGATCTGGTACAAAACAAACACCAGGTTAGGAGTGAAGAACAGCAAGGGCTTAAGATAGATGTTTCATGGATGACAAGCTGGACAGGAGCTGGTAAGGTGTGCTTGCAACTCAGACAATCAGTGATGACCTGGGCTGCATCGAAAGTGTGGCCAGCAGATCGAGGGAGGTGATTCTCCCTCTCTACTCCACTGCAATGAGACCCTGCCCACAAAATGATTAGAGGGCTGGAACACCTCTCCTGTGGGGAAAGACTAAGAGACTGAGGTAGAGCAGCCTGGTGAAGAGAAGGCTCCAGGGAGATCTTATTGCAGCCTTTCTGTACTTAAAGGGGATGTATAAGAAGTAGGAGAACTTACTTTTTAGCAGGGCCTGTTGTTATAGGGCAAGGGGTAATGGTTTTAATGTCAAGGTGGGTAGATTCAGAGTAGATATAAGGAAGACATTTTGTATGATGAAGGTGGTGAAACACTGGAACAGATTTATAGATGCCCCATCCCTGAAAACATCCAAGGTCAGGTTGAACAGGGCTCTGAGTGACCTGAGCTAATTGAAGATGCCTTCTCATTGCAGGGAGGTTGTACCAGATGACCTTCAAGGGTCCCTTCCAACACAAACCATTCTAGGACTCTATGATTCTACATTAACGTAAAAACTGTATTTTGTTTGTTGATTAGGAAAAAAATTACAAAGCAATTGAGGGTCAGATTGTTATCTAACCTATCTTAGTGCAGCTCCATTGAAATCAGTGGAGCTCTGCTGATTTACAGCAGTTGAGATCTAGTCATGACTTCCTATAACTTTAATTACTGCAACACATTTATTTTTGGCTTGAAGGAAGAATTTTAAGATCGGGATTGATTAGCTTTTTTTTCTAAACTATTAGAGCATCTTTAATTTTATTTTAAATTTGCTTTTACTATTGATGGTAGTTTTTTGTCTCTTGTCATCATAATTTATCTGTTAAAAGTTTTTCTGAGTGTCAAATACTTAGACTATCTTTCAGATTCTCAGGTGACTAAGATAGGATTCTTTCTTTAATTAAAAAGAAGAAGATTGAGTTTCAGGGCAATCATGTTTTGATATTCCCATATGTATCTAAAGTCACTCAGATTAGGAGGACTTCAGTTTTTGAAATTAGACTTTGTTAAATTGGACTCTGAAAGTGCATTTCCCTATCTGACTAAAATACCCATGGTTTTAAATATTACAAGGTAAGCACTCATCAACTCTGATAGATGCTAAATGGCACTGCTTTACTGTCTTGATTCTGACCCCATTTCTTACACTGTCAATCTGGTGTAAATCCTTCAAACTCAATAGAATTCCTCTAGGTTTAGACTGCCATAAAAGGTTAAAGTCTACCTCTATGCCTTTGCTCCCCAAAAGAAAAATGTTTGTCATGGTAGCCACTGCAACCATAACCAGTAGATCAGATCATGGAATATGTAGTGTGGTACTGAAGGGTTTGGAGTCAGATTAATTTATAACACATAAAATATGACCTTCTGTTTTCCTAAATTAAAATACCATCTTTGGGGTACTGAACTCTACTAATTGTTATAACTAATAAGAATTCAGAGTCCACCTCTGAGGCACCATATCAATAACATCACTGAATAGCGCAGGGCTAAGCTTCCTTGGTTAAAAAATAGAGTTTGTTCACTGTATATGGTCAACATTGCTTCCAAAGCTGCCCATGCACACAGACTCAAGAGCCCATACTGTTTGTGAGCCACTTCTGCTCCTCCCTCCTCACTCATTTCTGCCCCCCTGTCAGCAATGTCCTTCTCCCCTCCCTCTAAGATTCAGGAGACAGCAGGTCATTAGGCTGCAGGTCATTAGCCAGCAGACATCACTAGTTTACCAAGAAAATGTGTGCAAAGTGAACCATATGCAGGAAGAAGGGAAGATAGAGCTAGTGTGGGTCAGCTGCACAGCCAAACAGAGTCTCCATCTTCAGATTCCACAGCTGGGCTCTGAGGTCCCCTCTCCTCTGGCCCAACAGCAAATGCCCTGTTTACATCCTTCCAGAGGAGGAAGTATTTCAGAGCTCACCACAAGCATTCTTGTTGAGATTCAAGTCCTTACAGTGACCCTGGCTTTTAATAACACATATACCCATTTCTGTGGTTTCAAACATCCACAGTCATACTTACTCACAAATGATTCTGCCTACCCTAATCAATTTCTTTAAAGGAAGTGGGGGGAAGGGATGTTGATAAAAATCTCACCCTTATATTTGTACTCCTCAGTTTTTTCTGGTGAAAAACTTTGGCACTCTAGATGGTGGCTGAAATTGGCAGTGAGAGTCACTAACTTGGATAGTGGTCAACATGATGGTTCTGTTGACCTTGATAGGTTTACCTGCCAGGACAACCGAGGCACTTGCAGAGCCTTGGACAAGCACGGGCTGTTGAAAAACCCTCCATGGGATGTTCTGCTAGCTGAGTGGCACTGGCAATGAAACAGTGCAGTGAATGACAGTTAAAAGCACAGTGGAAAAATATACCTCTCAACTAATTTGTGACTGAAAGGTCAAGAATACAGAAAATTCTGCTATAGGTCCTCTAACAGACCTGATGGAGCCCAAGCTTTGTGCATCTGATACCTACAGGTAGCAGAGTACCAGAGTCTTCCAAATGGCACATGCTGGCTTCTGAGCTATCTCTGTCTTTTCCATTATTCCCATTTCAAACTGTCTAGCAAAAATAATTTTTTGGGTTGTACATTTCTAAATAACTTTTTTAACCCCTTCCTCAGCATTTCCTGAGAATAACAATAGTCATCTTCCTCGCCAGCTAAGATGTGGTTCAAATTTCCATGAATGGCTTTTCTTTTTTGCTCTTTCTGTAGCTGACCATCTTCCATTTACAGCATGCTACTCTGTTGTCATTATGGATCCTTAGCAGCTCAGATCAAGTTTCTACCTGTCCTATCACCAGGTAAAATGGCATTCTGCAACTCCTTATGGCAAGAAACATGGAATTGTGAGCTCTTTTTGGAGCCTGGGTCACTGAGCAGTAAGTGTACAATGGGAATCTACATGTCTATATCAACACTTGTAGGATGGCTGCCACGACCAAGAACATCCTTTTCACTGCTGCTTGCAAAAGACGTGGAAGGACTGGTGAAAAGTGTTGGTGTCCTACTGTTGAAATAATGTCCTAGAATGCAGTCTGAGCTTCTTTATTTTGGAAACAGGAAAACAGATCCTTCCCAAAGAATTCTCCAAAAGGATTCTCAGAACTAATTCAGCAGAGCTGTATTCCTACCCTCTGGATGAGCCAAGGCCATCAAAGTGCAGAGTGAGATAGCAGGTAGTGGGGCTGCAGCATACAAATATCACAGATGGAATTCAATTTACATGTGCCATGTATGAAGGGAGCAAAATGCATTCTAACCAATAATGCATAATCCCAGCACTGAAGACTACAGAACGTGTTACAAACAGATTAAAACTACTCCCACAGAAAAGCCACAGACTGCTCAGCAACATTGTGGATGCAGTACTCACCCCTCATGTCGAAGAGCTTTGGCCACACCTCTGTTCTTGATTAGGAAAAATATGAGATTAGCTCAGTTGGCTAGAGTATGGTGCCAATAGTGCCATGGTTGCAGGTTTGATCCCTTTATGGGCCACTCAAGAGCTGGACTCGATGGTCTTTGTGGGTGCCTTCCAACTCAGTCACTCTTCTGTGACTCAGAATATTCTGCAATTGATTTCTTGCGTGAATATCCGAAATGGACCAGTAGCTGATCCAGCCCACGCTGCTGGCTTTGCCTGGAGTCTCATTCAGAGTGAGCAGAGCCTGTGCACGTGCTGCGGAGGAGCTGTTCACACCCAGCTAGAGCTGTGAAAAGCAGTGGGCACCTGAGACAAGCTGCCAGCAGTGGAAACCATCAGCAAGGAAGTCTTCTGTATTGCTCAGTTTGTGATTTACACTGGACCTGCATTTAAAAATACTGAAGGCCGCTCAGGTAGGAGTGTCATTTAGGCAACCTCCTACCCCGCTCCTGCTCAGTACTGGGCAGTAATTTTGCTTCCATCCTCTGACTGATCTCATGTGGCTGAAACAGGCAAAGATAGTAGTTGTTATTATGTCATGTTTACATGCATTTATGTGTGGTAGAAACAGGGGAGAAAAAAGTGATTGTGGTCAAGTGAACTACTGTAGGATAAAGAAAGATAAATAATTCAGGTTCTCATTACAACTGAAGAGTGCCGCTTTCACAGAGAGGACAGGGACTGTCTTTGTGTGAATTGGTATTCAGAGGCTGTTTAGTAGCCATAGCATGTAATCTAGCATTAGTATTAACATAAATCAGTGGCAGGAATTAATAATATTTCTAAAGTCTTATATGATAACTGGATCCACACTATATTGTTTAGTTCTCTTGGGCATTTTAATGATCATGTAATAGAAATGTTGGAGTAGCTGAGATATTCTTTATAAAGCTCTATGAAAGGTCTTTAACACAATGTCTTTAGCAGACAGTTTTGATAGAATGTGTTGTACAAGAAGAAATATATCTATTTTGGTAATATGAGTATGTTTCATTAGCTCAGTTCACAGCAATATGACATTACATTTAAAAAGGAATACAATTAATAACAATGAGAGGGGTTTTTTTAGCTCCCAGAGTATAGCTGGAGGAACTGAGCAAGGTGTCAGGGCAATTAAATAGAGGGACTGTATTACCTTTGTCTGAACACTCATAACATCATCCTGTCTCAATATGTTGAATAGGGGATTTCTTTGCAATAGGATTCTTAATTTATTTTGATGTTTCCTATAACTCGGATAATAATAAGATGGACTTTTTTATTAATCTTTAAAAATGTACAAATCTTGGGGATTAGCATGTCTGTAGATCCATATATTTTCCATTTTCCATAGAGTATGGAACGATTGTATTAGAGATACACACAATAGCTTCTCAGCCTGAACTTAATGGAACCATCATATCTGTGCCGTGGAAAAGTACAAAATACTGCTGGTGCATGTACAGCACATGGATTAGATAACTGCAGTCCAGGGAAAAAGTTATACTTTGAGACTATTAAAATAATCAACATGAGTATTATTTTATTCAGCATTAACCTTTATGTTCTACGTTAAATGACAATGAAACCAGTGGAACACAATCCTTCCCCAGAGTAAAGGTACCAGGCATTTCTTTCATCTCTAAAGAGGTTTCTTAATATCCTGCAATCCTAAAAATGCTATTTTTTTCCCCCACTTCAGGTCAGATTTAATAACAGTAACAGGAGATAAATTGATTGGTCTCAGTCGAGCTTTCGGCAGCCCTGTGGATGGTAGGCAGGGCTCTCTCCCCTCCCAGGAGAAGCACAGCAGAAGACAGCCGGGGCATTGCTGTGATGCCCTCAGGGAACAAAATCCTTCTCCCTAGGGGTGTAGACCTTTCCATGGCACTCACTTCTCTTCTAGAGGGTCTTCTGCTTGGCTCAGGCTGTTCTGCATGTCTGGGTGGGAAGGCCTGGCCTTCTCCTTAGCCCTGGGAATGAGGGTGGCAAGGACGTGAGGAAGCCATGTGATGTCTTTGGCACAGCCAACACTGGAAAACATAGGGCTGCTTTGAGAAGGAGAGGCCCAAAGTAGCCTCTCCACAGAGGGAGCTATCTTCTGCAGGGACAGCTCACTTGTACTGCTCATACTTCCATGGCAGCAAAAAGTGTGGGGAAAAGTGTTAGGCAGGCGCCAAGGCAGAAGCGACCTTCCCCTTTTGCCCACACCTCCATTTCATGGGTGCCTGGCAGCGGTGCACCAGAGGCTAATAAAAAACACCGTCCCTGGGCCCACAGGGAATTAATAAACAACTCCAGGACCAGTCATGAGTAACATTATAACCTAGCAGGGAACAGTTTCCTAAGCCAGGGAGCTCCAGGTGACTCCTTCCGCAGCAGCGCCCGGGTTAATGGCGCACGGCGCCAGCCGCCCCATCCCGTCCCTGGCAACTGACCTGGCCCTTCTTTTAAGCTGCCACATATGCAGTGACACACGGCGCCTCAAGCGATTAAATTGTGAGGGCTGCCCTTCCTGCTCGGTTTTATTGACAGACCCATCAGGGGCAGTGATGCATCGGCACCTGCTCAGCCCCAGCGGGCCAGCACAGGACGGGGCGGCTGCCCAGCCACCATGTTGGCGGAGAGGCCTTGCGCCCTCCCATCGACCTGCCGGGCCTCGGCGCTATCGACCGCTCCAATTTGCAGGAATTTATGGTATTGATGTGGGGCTGATTAACATTTTGTGCCACAGCAGTTCAATACGGGCTGGTAACAGCTTTTAATGATTAATTGACTTTTATGATTCTGCCTGGGCGCTGTCAAGCCGGCTGTGAATGGCGGGCACGCGCCTCCACAGCCACTCTCTCCGGTGGCACTGGGCAGTGATTGAGTGCCTGGGAAATTAGTGTCCTTGCTGTCTCGTTTTATGAAAGATAAATGCTATGACATTTAATGTAGACCTTAATTTAGAACAGAACTAAACAGATCATTTTGCAATTTAATCATAAACAGGTAAATATCAAAATTGTTTAGCATTTCACGAGTCAGGCAGACAGGCAGCAGAGGTAAAGTGAAGTGGGCAGCAGTGGAATGGCAGAGGTAAGGTGAGGTAAGGTAATGAGACTTGGAGCCAGAGACGTTTTAATAGTGGCAGCAGCATAAATTAGACGGTATCACATCCACCATTCAGGTATGGTCTGCCCATATGGTGATCTTGCTCTCTCTTTCTCTTTCATCCTTTAATCTCATCCACTGTTCCCACTCTAGCTGTAAGGTGAGGGTTTCTGACACATGACATTATACATGGAAAAAAAAAAATGTCACCTACAGTTAATTTGTTACCTAAAACAAACATAATCATTATGGAAAATTTGCAAAGGAAAACAGGATTTTATTATACACCATAACAACTGAAAAAAAGATTGTCTGGAAGGCTGTGTGCTGTCAACTCCTACCTTCCTGTGTTCATATTTATAGCCTATTCCTTTGCATTTGTGTTAATTAAAAAGATTGTAAGTTTCTTTTAAAATAACTGTCTAAACAAAATGTCATATTATGCGTGTTTATACATACAAAAGCTAAAATGGCATATTTTGATCCTCTTTGAAATTTTGTTCTCTATCTTCTCATCACCCCATCACCCCCTCAATTTGGTACGATTTTCAGAGGAAATGAGGCTGCAAGGGGCCAGAGTCTTAAATAATTTTGACCCACTTTGAAGGAGCTGGGGAGCTGCTGAACCTCCCCATTCAAGGATTCCCTTGGCACTGGGGAGTTCCTAGCTCATACAATGCTGACAGAGCCAATTCCTATGCCATCTGTTCCTACAGAAACCATTTAGAAGAGCCTAGTGGAGGCAGACCAGGGGTGCAATTGAGGTATTCCTGTATTTTCCTCTCCCTTTTCAAGACCCTCCTGAAGGCAGTAGCTAACCTGTTACAGTGCAACATGAATCCCAGGAACAAACAGCTAAAGTGAGCTCTCTAGCTGTTTCCTCTAAGCTTTACCCAGTACAATTTGCCAGGGATAATCCAAGAAGCCACGCAGAAAAGACCAGCTCCAAAGGCTCTTCTCTTTAAACCTGAATCACTTTCTGGAAGTCAAGAAGCAATCAGACAGAGTTAAATTGCAAAACTGATTGGGTTGTAACATCTGGGGAAAGGGGGAAAAGAGGAAGGGGGACCAACTTCTGGACGCAGCTGAGTTCATCCACCTCTTTACCCCGATCAGCAGAAAATATCATCTAATAGCAGTCCTCAGCCAGCCATGTGATACCTGGAAAGGGGTGCTTAGCTCTTGAATCAAAATTCACAGTGCTGAGCAAGACCCTTAAAGCTCTGTGTACACTGGATGTTTGCCTATGGATTTGTCCTGATGAGCTTTGTGACTCTCCTGACGCTGTGATCCAAATGGCACGTACTCTGGCAGGTTTCTCTGCTTGAAGGCACCAAGAGTTATCTGAGAGGTAGTAAGGGATGCCTTTTTAAACTTCTCAACTGGTGCCGCTTGTTACACTGCCAGGAGGAGCACGTCCTTCTCAGTGAGCCATCAGGCAGGCTGGTGAGGAAGCAGGGTCCCACCTTCCCTGGGGTGAAACAGGAACAGAGTAAACCTATCTCAGCAATGAGGTGGTGACTATGTGCTGAGGGGCAGTCTTGATGTGCTGTTTCTTTGTTTCTTTTTCTTAATACCACTATTCAGATATTTGCTTCTGTCTCTCAGCCCAAGCTGTTGAGCAACTGGCACATTTGGAGTGTTACAGCACACCACATCATGCATGGGACAAACCAAGGTGCCTTGCAGTGTCCCAGAATCCAGCATTGTTGCCTCAAGGAAGAGGAAGAAGACCAGGTCCCCAGGGCTTTTCAAGCTGTAAGAGGGGAGGGGAAGAAGTAAAACACGTCGAAGACCCATGGTTGGATGCTGCTGTCACTGTGGTAACTGTAGGGATGACTGCTGGTCCTTGGATGAGCAGCAGGTTCCTTGATGCATACTGACCTCTCACTTTGTGTCATCACAGAGCCTGGCTTGCGAGGACATGGGACACAGGTTAAATGGCTACTATAATAGCCCACTATAACCTGGGCAAAGGTCAGTCTAAGCCACTGCTCTCATTTTGCTTGTGCTAACAGCTGGCCCTCAACAGAATTCAAGTGTGTCCACACAAGCTGCCCACACAGGATCTCCACTGACCCAACAGTTTGAAGATCCAGCCCAGGGAGTGGCATTCTGGCTTTAGATATCAGCAGTGAGTAATTTCCTGGGTTAGGTCACAGGCATGGGCTAAGGTATAGGCAGCATGCAAGTAGAAAAAGTTTAAATTCCCTTGACACTAACTGGTGAAATCTAGCACTTAAAAAGTAACCATTTGAAGATGGGTACAGTGAGACCTCTGCCTGCTCCTGTGGGTACCCATACAGCTACAGCTCTGGACCTAAGGTCACAAGAATAATCTCCAGGACGATAATGCCATATATTCATTTGGCCAGGATCACAGATAGAGCAGACATGTCTGTCTATACTCACCAATGTAAATATACCCTAAGCATGGGCACAGCAAGCTATGTCACTGAAGCCAATAAGAAATCCCAGTAAGGGGAGTTTTGTCCCCCATCAGAGCTGCAGTTAAATGTGCCTTTGAATGTCAGCTCCTAAACCAAGCTGTCCTGTGTTTAGCTATCTTACTTGCACATTTGAAGGCAGGTGGCTTGTTTCTTTTCTCCTTTGGGATGAGGTTCATGGTGATATCACTCTTAGCTAACAACCAGTTGAATATGAGCCCCAGAAGTGGGATTCGAGCTCCATCTCAGCAGACTCTACAATAAGTTAGAGATAGTAGTTTCATCAGAAGGATATAAGTGAGAATGGGAATAGTGAATAGAGAGTGCTTCTGTTTTCTCTGCTGTCTGGGTAACTATGCAGCAGAAAGCACAGACCATAGAGACAGAGGTAGCAGAAAGGAGTGCCATGAGTGGTGCAGGTAATAAGTATTCCCACTGAGAACGAGAGGCTGTGAACCCTGAAGTTTGGCCCTCCCTATCTACATGCAATGTTACAACAGTGCCTTGCCTTTGCTCTATTTAGCTCTGCAACTATAGACTCCTTGACTGCACTGCTGCTTACTTCAGAGCAAGGTAGGATGTAGTCCTCTTCCCTGCTATCTCCTCTTTCTCAGTGAGAGTCTCCTTAAGGGACCTTCAAAATCAAGAGAACTGAAACTTTTGTTTCCCAAAGCATTCAAGCTGCCAGGCAATTGCACAAAAGGCAGACAGCGGTTGTTGTGTTTGAAAGGAAGTGGCTGAGAACACTGAGACCTAGAGTATATGAGACTATGCTGACATGGTCTTTTGCAGATGGAGGTGAGCCTGTTTTGTCCTTTTTCCAAGCCAGATGGGGAACTGCTTTACTGTAAGCTGATCCTAAGTAATGAAACTACACCCCTTCATGTTCAAAAGCTTCTAGCTAACACCATGTGCCCCAAAAAACAAGCAAGAGGGCTCTCAATTGCTGTCAAAACCCAGAATACTCTTACGTTATGGTCCTGTGGACCTTTGGGGCAAACCCCATAGGTTCTAACCCAACAGGGTATGAGGCAGGGAGGCCTAGCTTGTGGAAGGAAATAGGAATGGTTTAACTGTGTAACCTTGTAGCAGGGCTAGTTCAAAATGTAAAACAAGTAGGCTGTTGCTTTTTCTGCCACATGTTGCAAAAAAAAATCCCCCAAACCCAACCCAAACCTAACAAAAACATGATAGCACTACTTTGCTGCAGAGACCAGGAAAATGAGGCAGAAGCCCGTGTCTTGGGGCAGCAATCAGTGCCTCCCATTCTTTATTTCTCTGGCAAGACCAAAAGTTTTGTTCTCATGAACCCTCAGGACCTGCAGTAGATTCTCCTGAACCCTCAGGACACATATAGCAGGACTTTACTGGAAACCTAAGGAAGTGACACCCAGCAACATACATGCCAGGGAGACCCCTAATTGAGATTGGCAGGATTTTCTGTGTGACCTTCAGTATGCACCTACATTTTGTTTAAATTGTACTTTAGGCATTTAAGAGACTGTTTGGGATTGTGCTCAGGTTCATCTTATGGTGCCTTGAAGTTCTACCTACTTACCTACAGAAAGGAGATTTTTATGACTCCTCCTGCCTTGGTGAGGGAGGCAAGGAAGAGGGAAGTATTCTGTGTTGTTTGAATAGCACAGTAGAACAAGAATCAGAGAAGGAGACAAACTGTGTGGAAAAAGTCTCAGCCTCACTGAAGTCCCTGGCAAAAATTCCACAGACTTCAACATCTTTCTATTCTATGGCTGCATGTGCTTGTGTCTCACCACAGACTACTTTCAATGACACAGTTTTAATCAGTTGTATGACTACTGCAAAGGGTGAAATGTGACCTTCACCTTTTTTATTAGGGTGCTACTCTGACTGCATGCAGCATCTCTTTACATCAGACCTGTATCAGGTAATACAGGAAGAATAGGAAGAATATTGTATTATCAAGAAAGTTTTTTCTCTCACAATGTAGAATATCTGGCATTTAATCTCCTCCCTTGCTGTTCTGTCATGTTCCTCTCTGTTCTATTGCACACATACATACACTGTGTTCAATGAAGATTCCCATATTCAGCCTCACTTACTTTTGTTTAGGTACATGGCTAGGGATACTGGAGAAGAAGTGTGGTGGACTGTATTTATAATTACAGCTCAGATATTTATCCATTCAAAGATAACACAATAAAATTTTGAGCAAAAATAATATTTAACATTTTTCCAAGAGAGTCAATTGTTTTTCTGAAGTCACATGCCAGCCATTACTCAACAAAATTCTGCACTTTATCTTTCTTATAAGTTCAGAGGGCAGTTACCAAGTGAAATTTCCACCTGTAGGCACTGATTTAGTCTTCTTTTTATGATTCCTCTTCCAGATTTATAAGTGAATTTAATTAGGCTTCTTATAGATTTTTTTGGCAATTTTTGAATATATATATCTATCTCCTTCTTGATTACGATCCCCTTTAACTCACTGGATGTCCCAAATTATAAGCTTTGCATGGAATCAGTTGCCTTTGGCTATGTTTGGTATTATGTTACCTTCTGTTCAGTTAACGGTGTGGAGATAGACCATAAGCACTGGAAAAACCTCAAAGCTCTTTTCTGCTGTTTTGAAATTGAGAAAGCAGAAACATAATTGCTTTTGTTGGATCACAATCCTGAATAGCAAAAGACTTTTTAAACATCTGCCCTTCCTTTGATTGGCTTTACATCTTCTCTCTTTTGGTCTACTGTTCATTATTCTGCATTTTATTCACTAATGAAAAATTCTATCCATGACAATATTTTTATATGCTGTAAGATGACTGCGATTCAATGCATTTAATCTGATCTAGCCCTACAGAAAACCTTAATAGAATGTGACAATATATGTTAATTCTGTGAGGTTTGTATTTCCTTCTTGCTTGTGTAATATCTGATCTGTCCTGCCTACAATCTCAGGGAAATCTCCTGCAACTCTGACTTTTAGCACAGCCAGAGTCTAACTCCCAGCATGTACTTGCAACACCTATTGAAGTCAAACAGCACCGTGTAGCTATATGGAAAGTAAATTTTGCTTTCTTTGTCATTGAAGCTCTGCTCCCATGTAGATCTGTGAAAAATCAGCACTGACTTTCCTTCTGCCAAGATCAGGTGTCAGAATTGTTACATTTTACATGGGATTCTCTCTGATGGGAGAACTTGCATGTGTTTCCAGGTGCTGATCTCCTGCTCGCTCTTTATCACTAATCGAATGACTTGATATGTCTCTCTCTTTTCTTACTTTTTTAATACCACTGTCAAATGCTTACATTAGTATGCATTCCCAGGGAAATGTAGCAGCCAGAAATAATGCTGATCCCTGAGTGGATTGGAATAATCCATTCATTCTGCAGGGAATAGCTATCCTTATTCAATAATAATATTGAAATTAAGAAATCACATTTGGTCTTTTAACATGGGAAGACAATACAAATAATTGGGGAATTTCCTAATGAGTCTGTTATTAAAACAGTATCTGGAGGAAACCTGAGCACTCAGACAACTGAAATGTGTCCTTTTCTTTTTTTCCTGGTTTGAGCATAATGCCTGACATCAATACCACAAGTATTTTCAGTGCTACCTGGGAATAAGAGGAAATGAAGGCAGGAGACTTTTGAAAAATCACTTCTGATTTTGCTCATTTAAGAGCTACATATTTCAAAAGAAATGAGGGCCAAACTTCCAAGTGCCAATAGTCCCCTGTTGGATCCAGATTTTCAGAAAGATTCCATTCTCATTTACACTTCTCAATAGAGCATTTTTCCACAAGCGCTCAGCAGCCAGCAATTCTTTCTGGCCAGGAAGCCATTGAGAAAGCTGGCCTTTTTTTTTTTTTTTTTTTTTTTCCCTTTTGTGCCTAAAAGGGAATGGGGAGCTCTTTTGTGAATAAGGTTCTTCAGACAAGTTATGCTTGATGAGCCTGGCTCTGAGGGAAGAAGTGAAGTACAACTTTCCTCTCTGAAGCCTCCAGAGGCTGTGGGCACTAGAAAGATCCAGTCTAATGTTGGGCAGAGATAGTTCTGAGAGAGCTAGCTTGGAGACTGGAAGCAATGGAGAAACACCCATAATTCCTCCTGGAGCTTTGCAGTATGTGAGGGAACAAGTATTTCCATGAATACCAGAATTATTCCGGAAGCCTAGTTTCCAATGGAGTTAGTGTTTCATGGCTGACTGACATTTTAAATGAATTATACTATTGCTGCACTGTGAATTCTGCCCTTATCAGACACTGGAGAATCCATAGGGGAGAGAAGCCTTGGCTGTGGAGTGGATTCCCTTATATCTAATAAGGTATAAGCTCTGACTGAAGCTTTCCTTCACATACATTCATTCTCTTTCCCAGGTGGATTCTCTCTGTGTCAAACGAGAACTGAGCGTGGGCTGCAGCCTTTCCATCAGTAGAAAAACTCTTCAGTTTTCTGTATTCGCAAAAACTTACCAACTTGATTATCACTGGAACCTCTGCCTTTCTGCCAGGTTCAGCTACAATTACCCAGTGGGTACAAAAGTACAAAAGTTTTTAGACAAACTGCGTGTGTACACACACACACAGAGCAATTATATGAGCTGCGCTTCCTCATGGAGCCAGGCTGAAAACACCCACCGATAAACTCTAAATGACTGAAGCCTGCTGTGTCTCTGAGTGAGTTGGGCAGGCTGTAATAAAGGGCTGAGTGGAAAGAGAAATAAATTATTCTGTATCTCCTGTCCCGTACAGCAATCAGGCACGTCTCCCTCCTCTGCCAGCCATAGGGTCTCCCCATCAGACGCGACCGCTGCTCAGCCCCTTTGGCACGGAGTGCACTGCGGGGGCAGTCAGGGGGGCTGGAAGTGTTCCTGGCTGGTCTGCCAGTGTGAAGGATTGGCAGTGTTTCTTGCAGTTTCCTTTCCCATGAGCAACTAGCAGCAATCAAATACAATCTAGCCCTTATTATTTGCCGTTAGTTTCTTTGATTGTGATTTGGAAATACGTTGCTAAGGAAAGCAAAAACCGTGGTTAACTGATTGATAGAAAATAAGAGTCATAGAAAACATCTGGAGAGCCAGATGAGTACAAGTCATTGTTTAGTTTAATACCCTTATAATATTTGCTGCAAACAGCCAAGCTGAAGGGTGGATTCTTCATCATTTTTATTATGTGCTTATTCCAAAATATTAGTGAATGGGCTTTGGCAGCAACGTTCGATTCGTGCCCTTTTGCCCAGATATTACCATGTCATGGCTTCCTGAGGCCGTGTAAGGCCAAATTATCAGAACATAATATCAAAATATAAGAATGATCATACTGGATAATGCCAACATCCCTCTAGACTCTTGCTTCTGATGGTGACAAATAGCAGACATTTAGGAAAAATTACAAAGCCAAAAAATGCAGCCGTTGTTCTCCGACACACTCTTGTATCTTCTAGTGATTAGCAGATAGAGAACAAGCTGAGCCAGAAGTGGTATCTTTATAGTTAAGATGGATGGATGGATGGATGGATGGATGGATGGATGGATGGATTTATTTTTTTTCTGCTTGGTTGCTCCCCCTCGGCCTTTAAAGGTAAAAATAGGTAGACTATGTTCTGCCTAGGAAAAAAATGCTGAGGGAAATCCTGCAGCTGGAAACTTTTGGGGCCACCCGTAGGAATTAAACTTCATCAAGCTACAGTGGTATGTCTAAGCTAAAGTAGAGAGAGTCAGCCTCTCTGAACTTCTGATCTTTGCCCTTCAGCTTAACCATCCATTTGTTGGGCAGCGGAAAGCAGGGTGGGGGGAATGGGCTGGGGGCTGGGGGTAGAAGCTGACTGCAGGTGTCCAGAGCCTCCCTCCAGGTGGGCTGGAAGAGACAAGACCAGCACATCACCTGGCTGACCATACAGCCCTTCAGCTGCAGCCCTAGGAGGCAACACCCTGGTTGAAACACGCTCTTCAAAGCCCTTTGAGCAGAGTGGTCTCTGAGTAGACAGAGATAGTTGACTGAAATGTGGTTAATGGCCAACTTACTTCAAGTCTTCACAGGTCCATTCCCATGCTGATCACAGTTATTCAACAGCTGTGATGTACATGTGTTGTGGATTTTTCTAAGAACCCTCTGTGGGCCCAGGAGGACAGAAAAATATTAGCACATTTCTGAATTTACAGATCCTGAGTATTAAAATCACTTTTCCGAAGTTCAGAGTGAACTGGTAACGAAACCAGATATAGAAACTACTCACTCCTAAGACTCTGTTTTCAATGGCTAGCCAGCACTTCCTTTCACTTAATTTACTGTTTAACCTAGAGGCATAACTCAGAGATCCATATACCAGGGGGACTGTTTCCTCACAGAACTTTATTCAATATTTATAGCATGTGCTTATTATGGTGATCATATACAAAATTACATTGTTTTGACTCTTTAGATAGTATTTTAACTAACAGGAATTGTTGCATTACCAAAAAGAAGGAAGGGGGAAAAGGAAAAAGGAAAAAGGAAAAAGGAAAAAGGAAAAAGGAAAAAGGAAAAAGGAAAAAGGAAAAAGGAAAAAGGAAAAAGGAAAAAGGAAAAAGGAAAAAGGAAAAAGGAAAAAGGAAAAAGGAAAAAGGAAAAAGGAAAAAGGAAAAAGGAAAAAGGAAAAAGGAAAAAGGAAAAAGGAAAAAGGAAAAAGGAAAAAGGAAAAAGGAAAAAGGAAAAAGGAAAAAGGAAAAAGGAAAAAGGAAAGGAAAGGAAAGGAAAGGAAAGGAAAGGAAAGGAAAGGAAAGGAAAGGAAAGGAAAGGAAAGGAAAGGAAACCTTGAATGTGTTTTGTCTCCCCAAGTCAAGTGACTACCTTGCTTGTTCACGTTCCCTTACAGTTACATGTGTTGATTCCTTACCTGTTTACCCTTGTTGTGAAGCCACTCATATTCTAAGTAGATTTTTTAATAGCCTAACATGAGTAAAATATTAGCTTGTCAGAAGTGGTTGCTGAGCTTGTTGAGCCTGTGGCTCAGGAATGATGTTATCTGAGGAAGTTCTGTGAGCAGAGAACATCCATGAGGGCATCCACTGCATTCTTTTTTAATTCTCTGGGGGCTCTTCCTGCCCTTTCTCACATCATATTTATTTCTACCCAAAACTGATCTGGTTCTAAAATCACCCCTGAAGAACCACCCTCCAAGGACATGGAGTAGTCCCTACCCTCTGCTATTCCATAGACCTTGTCTATTACCTGTGAAAGGGTTCTCCAGCAAACCTTCACTGATATAATGCCAACAGAACCACCTCAGTGGAACTGTTTTGATGAACAAAATAATAAACCAGCAAAAGGACTTTTTATCCATGATATTTTTCTGTCCACCTCAGGCAATTGTTTTCATGCTTCTGACAGACACAGCAAGGATGGCAAAACTTTCTGCATAGACAAGAAATCCTGAGGGGTGTGCAACAGAATATTCACTGCTGGTTGCTGCTCAGTTGTCTCTCTGGGCTGCCTTATTGCATGAGGGAGTTTACTTTCAGAACTGGAGATTAATGGAGATTTTAGGTTGATGCCATCATATTTTTTAATTTTCCCTTCTTAATGGGGCTTATTTAAAGAGAGCACTAGGGTTTAGCATTGACTGATACTATAGGAAATAAAAACAAGGCCAAAAATAAGAGTGCTTTAAGAAAGATCAACAGATAGCCAAAGGACTGGCAATGTTTGACCTTTGGGATGTATTTATTGAAAGAAGACCCTTTTTGAAGGACAGACTCTGCCTAAACAACTGTGGAAACAGCCTTCTGGAAGCAAGTCTGGCAGAACTGATAAGCAGAGCTTTGAACTGAGAAAGGAAGGGTACAGAGTCAAAGACCTGAATAATCTCCACATGCCCATAGGGCACCAGAGGAGAAAGTGTTGGTACATGAGGGTATGCCAAAGGATAAAGAAATTTAAGTGATCAGAATGGCAGGAAATAAGAATAAAGAAAGTGCAAACTGTGAAGAGAACTGCTTCCAAGGTGGCAATACAGTGAGTGTCAAGTTCAGCTCTTGACAAAACTGTGTTTATGGAGTAGAGAAATTTTTAAGAACAATATATGTACCAAAAAAGGGAAGAACATAAACTAAGCTGTCAGGGCACTAGATGGGACAGGTATACACTCATAACAGAACAGAATAGCAATCACAGATGGAGCACTGGTCTCCAAGCACATGCATTATTCAGAAAAGCAGAGGTAAAGGTGAAGGTGGTGGCAGAGAACTGTGCATTAATGATATGAAACACTGCAAAGAAGTATGTGCAGAAACTATAGCATGCAAAAAGCAGAATTTATTCCTGTTAAAATCATTTGGGGAAAGCTGGTAAAGGAGAGTACTTGGACAGTGCAAGCCCCCTGATTTTGCTCTGGTTATGTGTAAAGGCATAAAGGCATCAGTGATGCCATTAGAGAGACAAAGTCTATTGAGTTTGTATCATGCAGGGTAATTTTTACCTCCTCAAATATGGATAAAGAACAACCACCACCAAAAATGAGACTTCAGATATTTATGGATGTCAGAAATATCTTAAAATTCTCACAGAACCATTAAAAAATAATGCTGGTTGATACTTGGTTTTGGTAACTGATAACTGAAGCAAAAAAAAAGAAAAAAGACCTTGGTTCAAGTGATCAGGGGCTGACACTTCCTAATTAAATGGAACAAGTAAATGACTCTGATAATAAGATTTTGCATTTCAAAAGGGCAGAGTTTGGTAAACTTTTGGAATTGATTATTGAAGTCAGATGGATTGCAGAGTGTGGGCAATAAAATGTGAGGGGCCTGGAGTTTTGGAGTTTCTACAGGTCTGAGCAACTAAAAGTCTTGGGAATCTGTATACCAGACAAAAGAGAAAGCCTGGTTGTGTAACCACTTCAAGCGATGTGCTTGTACATTAGGTTATGTCTTTTAAAAGAAAGACCAGGTCTTAGGCAAGGAATGGACTTAAATATGACAGGAAAGATCACACCAAAGTCTTCCTAAGCTTTCTTGGAGGATATCCTACACAGGGAGAACAGTGTAATACTCTTCACTTGTGTTTCACTACAGGGTTTGGCACAGCAGTGCAGAAGATGTTATTTGTTAGCTGGAGCTTTGCAGAAAAACTGAGTGTGTAATAAGGATCTGGCTCATAGCATACAGTCACCACTGAAAAAACATCATCACAAGACAGGACAGAAGCAATTAGGAAGCCACATCAAACTAACTGTAGGGACAAATCTTGTTTCATATTTTCATAAACTATCATGACACTAGTACTGAATTATAAATTTTTAAAGATGCAGTATTTAGAGGTATCATTAATTGAATAAAAAGCATGTCAAGACTATGAAAACCAGTAAAGATTAAACAAAAACTGTAAATGCAAAGTTACTACTAGCAGTACAATTTCCCCTAGGTGCTCCAAGCTTATAAATAAACACAAACACCTGGCCATGCTATGCAAAGTAATTCTTATGCTACAGTATGACCCAGACATCAGAACAGACAACTAAAATACAGTGAGACAGATATCAAAAAGTGTTAATACTTCAGCAGAAAACCTGAGGAGACCTTGTGTACAGCTCTGAGCACCCATGCTCAGGAAAGCTCAATTTCAGCTGTGCAGAACCACGACTACACTAAGGTTGAAGTCTTGATCCCTGTACAGACAGATCATTGTGCTTAAGAGTAGGATTCAATGATCCTTGTAGGTCTCTCCCAAATCAGGATATTCTGTGAATGACATAACTTAGAATCATAGGATCATCATAGAATATCCTGAGTTGGAAGGGTCCCACAAGGATCACTGAAGTCCAACTCCTGACCCTGCACAGAATAATCCCAAGAGTCACACCATGTGCCTCAGAGTGTTGTCCAAATGCTTCTTGAACTCTGTCAGGCTTGGTGATGTGACCACTCCCCTGAGGAGCCTGTTGCAGTGCCCAACCACTTTCTGGGTGAAAAACTTTTCCTTAATATCCACCTTGACCAGTAGGAAACAAGAAGAGGCTTAAATAACTTGGCTTGTTAAGTTTGGAAAAAAAAAAAAAAAAAGATACAAGCCAACCACAAGAAATCAACAAAAGCAGAAAAATATTTTCTAGCTGTTAAAGTCATCAGTTGAAAGCAAATCTATGTTTGTGGCAAGAAGAGATCTTGCTAGTCCAAGTTAGTCTTGTGGTCTCAACCATGGCTGAATATCTGAGGGAGAGATTAAAGGGAGAGATTTCTATAATGAAAGAAGACTGCAGATCTCCTTCAGTGTTTAGTAAATCTTTTCTCAGCTTTTTAGTTCCAAATTATTGCTACTTTGCCAAACATGAACTGGAAGACACAAACCTTAAAAAACCTTTTCATTTCAATTTGGAGCCATATTCTGAAGCTTGAGTCATATAAAAGAATGTGGGTTTTCATGGAAAATTTAAAACATCTTTCTCAGACTTCTCTGACTACTCTGCTGAACTTTGCCATCTGAAATATTCAGACTAGCTATATCCTACATAGAGAAAAAGCCTTATTCACTACCTACCTGCTACTCAAACATCATCAAAAATGAAAATAAAGTTGTCTGGGATATTTGTCTATTTCCATTTCATGTGTTTGCAGTGCTGTTCTTTGCCAGTTTGAAGCTAAACCTACTTGCAGAGCTAAAGACTTGCTCTTCCTCTTGCAAGAGGCCATAGGAAATTACCCACTGGCTTCACTGGGATCATATATATGGAGTCCTTACAGATGAGTCTCTGGCCACTGAGAAGAAAATATGCTTCTGCTGTTTCTCCAGAGAGGTCCTTGGAGTGAAATTTTCAACAACAGTGACAGCTCCCATTCTCTTTCCCCCAGATATGTTATTCTGAAGGTGCTTGGTTATGCTTCTTCCACTGTTAGCCAGCCATTCTCTGTGTCATGCCCTAGAGATTCACCTGTCTGGTCTCCACCATGGCTCTGACAAGTTTTTTGGTTCCAGCCCAGTGCTGCAGACTGACCCAGCCTGATGCCCTCCCAAACTAAATGTGACTGATCCCACCACCACCACCTGGCTACAGCTGATGCATGAGCCCTTGGAATGTAAAACACATAAAATGCTTTGGTGGATGTATGTTTCTTCTACCACTTCCCAGTCCAGCATCTCCTTTGCCTTCATACTTCCTGCTTGATGGGGTCTCACTAACTGGAAAGTGAGAGGAAAAAATGGAGCTTATCATGGTGGAGATTTAACTTTATACAAGTTCCGTGTGCCACACATGGGTAAAGGGTTATATTTCAACCCATTGCATCCACATGAAAAGGTGTTCCTATTTTCATTTCTGCCTGGTTTTGGTTTGGGTTTTGGAAGTCTTTGTTTTGTTTATTGACTGGCTCCTAGATTCACATTTTTATACAGAAAATGTTTGAACAAAAGGGAGGGTTCAATTTACCCTGTCATGAAAAAACTGTAAGACCTGCTTCTAAGAATTGCTCCAGCCTGGATTGCAAATAAAGGGTAAAAAAATAAAATGCATTTCAGTTGGCATCACTGTAAAATGAGCAAATGCACTACAGGCTGGGGTCATTTTTCCTGAACCTGTTTGGGAGATATTGTTTGTTATGGGCAAAACTCATTGACACTCAAGAATAACAGCACATCTTGACTAGTCCTGAGCCCTGAGCCAGTGCTGAATGCAGCAAGTCTTTATTGGCACTGCCTACAGGTAGGCAGAAGAGGACCCATCTACCCTAACTCCAGCCATCTGGTCAGGTGTGCTCTAACCAAGCTAACTGCCTGTCTGCCTGCTGTAATTGACTGAGCCTGCAGGCAACTTCAAAAGGTGACTCATCCCTCCCTTTAGTAGGTGCCTAAGCTAGCTGGCACAAATTGCCCTCTGTCTTTCTCCATTGAATGCAGAGGGAGCCGAGACTCAGCCTACACACTAACTAGTATATGGCTGAAGTTAGTGAAGATAAATCCCATCTGCAGTTAGTGCTGGATCTGATAACTCAACTGCTAAAGCTCCATTTGAACTGAAGGCATTGCTTTTAGAAATAGGTATCGTGAACTTATTGGTATCAGATGTTGTCCATAAATGGGCAGTTCTAAAGGGAGGCCGGGGTGGGGGGAGGGATAGTAACCCCTTGATTGTGAAATTACATGATTACTAAATGAATATGATTCTTCAGCAGGCTGTTTTTAATGTTGGGGTTGTGTTTCTAATGAAGGAAAACATGTTGTATCACTGATCCATATCACAGTCCTCATGCTGTCTACTATCAAGAGAAAGCAACCTCTAAACTCAAGATCTATCAGATTTTTATTCATACCTGCAGAAATAAAACCATAAGGTTGTTCTTTTTTAAAATCAAAATAGTCTCTGTGCAGTGTATCTGATTCAAACCATATTGCTAGCAAGGTGGAACCTTGAAAACATTAAGATTTTTCTATGGCAAAAGTTAAAGATTAGAGGGCCCTGAGGAAACAGAACACATGGGCCAAAAGTTTTAAACCCAAATATTAAAGATAGTCAGCCAAGTCAAAACATTGGCATCTACATGAAGGGATTGTGAATTACAGTGGGACTGAGCACCCGCTGAGTCTACTTATTCCCTAGCACTTCTGAAAACTACTCCAATTTTAATTAAATAACTTCATGTGGATGAAGTTGCTTCAATTTTGTACAAAGGAATATTTATGCTCCTTGCTTTACTAGAAGAGCCCCAAAAGGGTTTGACCCCTTGTCTTTCTGCACCAGAATGGGAAGAAAATGAGAGAAGCCTTTGGTTCTGATAGGGAGGTTTTTTTTCAGTTGAATTAGAACTAAACCCTCAGAAAACAAAACAAACAAATGAAACCACCAAAAAACAGAGGCCCATCACATAAGTCACCAATGACTGATCAAAAGGACTTTGGAGAAACAGAAACCTGCCACCATAGCTTCAGAAAATTTGAACTCAAAAGCTTATGATGGGCTCAGCCCCATCAGTTGCTCAGTGAAAGATACTTCTGACTTGCCCAGCTTCTGCCTCTTCACAATCCTACCTGTGGCCCTCCTGGGGCTGACCTGGGAAATACATTGTGTTAAATTAGCTCAAGGAACTGTTCTCATTTTTGAAGTATGAGAAAATTCACAACACTGAAGTAATTTAGAAACCAAAGCTTAACTCCTTTGAGTAATAGAAACCCCAAAGTTATTCTAGATTATATAGTAAGAGAAAATAGGTGTCATATTTTAGGTTGAATTACTATCTTTATGTCCCATCCCCATAGACACAAATTAATATCTGCTACTACAGAGCTCAAAGTAGGTCTCCACCACCAATATCAGGAGGACCTTTCCTAATCTAGAAGTTGTTGACAGCAAAATGTGCCATGTGCCATTCTTCTGGATTTGCAGAAGTCCTTGTGAGGTAAAGCATGAGGAGGTAAATCCTCCATCTGAAAGGCATTGGGTAGCTGTTCTTCCATTACTGTTCATGTAGAAGTGGAGGAAAAGCTTTTGCTTTCTCAGTTTAAAAAACTTTCTCAGCTGAAAGCAGTAATTGTTATTTCTCAATATAACCACAATCCTGGGCTTCTCTGCTGTTCCTGTCCTTAGTTAGACAGTATGGCTTTGGATAAGGCACAAAAGATTTGTCTATACACACCTGCTCAATTCACAGTATAGTGATCCCATGATGCCAAACACAACACCAAGGATGCCAATCTTAGGGAAAGGCACATGAAATTCAATACTGAGACAACTAACTTTTAAGACATGTAAATCCTTCAGTGGAACTAGCCATAAACCTCGCTAGCCTAACTCTTCCTAGGTGGCTAATGAACTGGAGCATGTCTCATATTTTATGCCTACTCTGAAACATCCTATCCTGGCTATTTGAGGCTGTGTATTGCCCATAAACCCAAAAATGCATTTTCCTTTCAGGATAGATAGAAATTGCCCTTCTTCACAATCATTGAAGAAGAGGAGCATTCCCAGAGTCAGGAATAAAAATCTATTCCTGTCTGTTGCTATATAAATTATTTTTTCTTGTCGATAAAACTAGTTCAATGATGGTATGTTATTTCATTTTTTTTAATGTGAAGTTAGTTTTTATTTACAAACCTTATTTTGATACTGGAATAAACTTGTATTATTTTTAATTGCTGGTGCTCATAGGGTGTCAGAAAAGGACATGGGACAGGAGTTACGAATCACACTTTCACCTCTGAAAATGCAAAACCCAATAAAATTTGACCAAGCGGCAGAGTATTGATCAAGCAGTCATTACTGTTGCTTAATTGTCTGGTTTATGTAGTAGCCTGTGGCACAGCACAATTAGAAAGGATAAAGTCCTGGTCACCTTTCACTTAAAATTCCTTCTGGTGTGTAGGAAGTTTTTGCTCCATACCATAAAGCAGGAAAGAGCACCTAAAATGTTGGTTTCTGGCTATCAGGGGACTTCAGAGTTGAATTTTAAGGTCTAGGTTTTTCAAAACAATTAGTTGTTCTTCTGTTAAGAAGGCATAGGCAATGTAGGTGGATGAATCCAATTTCCAAATTATGCAGGTGACATCAAAGGCATTTCAGATGTTACACCAAAATAAAGAGGGAGTTAGAATCTGAATATTTCAGTATGGGCTTTAAGGCTGAGGTTTTGAATATACAACAAAAAATTTAGACTGCTAACTCTAGTTTAAGCCTTTATTTCCCCATTGGTGTCTGGTGGAAGTCAAAATTTCATGCAGGACTTGGTAGCCTAAACCCTGTCTTTTTGGGCTGGGCCACTCAGAGTGTGGCAATTCAGAGTCAATCAATGTCACTGCAGCTCAGGTACAAAAATCTGCCAAAATCACTTGGGCAAATTTAGCCTGGCCATCTAAGTCATATAGGATTTGCCACACACAGAAGAGACATCCAAAGGCATTGGGCAACCTGGGCTGAAAAAATAAATACAGTTTGAATGGCTCATGCAAATACAGTTGTTGCTAGCCAAAGGTTACAGTACCATTTCATGACTTGAGGTACAGACAGAAAGATTTCTGTGCTTCTTTGTTACTCCCTGCCAACATGCATGTACAGAAGACCTGAGTAAACACAATAAAATTGGTACGTGTATTTGAAGACTTAGCTCACATTCTGTACCTGTAAAGGAAATGCAGAGGCAGAAATAAGGAAAACTTCAAACCTAAAGAAAAACTTACATCCTGTTCAGCAGAAATACCTGCATTCTCTAATTCTAACTTGAAGCCTTAGAGGTAGCAAGACCTGAAGCGAACCAAGCACCTGTAGAGATTGGATGTGACCTTAAATGAGCTCAAACATTGTGGAGAGTCTCTTTTTCTTTTTGTTGCTCATGCCACAGGCCTGGGGTGCACAGTCTCCTAATCTGGGCAACTAATGCAGTGACTTAACAGAACTGGGGTGACCAAGTCAGATGTCTCCCATCTGGATGTGGACAGAGGCATGGCTGAAGTGGCCTGTCAAAAGGGCAGCGTCACAATTTAACCATAGAAATTAGCATATGCTCAAAAATTTTTGGAAACAAAGAGCTTCCTGGGATACTAAAGGTACTAAAGCACCAGAATGGGGGCCCTGTTCACTTGCAAGACACAGCAGCTAGCTGGAGCCTTCCCTGACCTCCCTGCAGAAGGAAAAAAGTCAAACGTGCTGGGTTGAGAGGTCCTCTCCTTCCACCCTCAACTCTGTCAGACTCTGCTGGAATTTATTCATTCCTCCTGCCGAGCTTCCCACCCCTAAAAATAGCGGTAGCTCTTCCAGCTCTTCACAGCTACAACGACACAATGAAACCGCAGAAGCTGGGGGAAGCTCCTGGAGGACAACCCTCGGCGGGGCTACAAAGCACCTTCCGGGCAGGTTTTAGGCACGGGATGTGCGCCCTTCCTGACGCCGGGGCAGCCCCTGACGCCGGGGCAGCCCCTGGTACTGGGACAGCCCCTGGTGCTGGGTCAGCCCCTGACTGTCCCCGCAGCTGCTGGTGCTGGGACAGCCCCTGGTGCTGGGACAGCCCCTGACTGTCCCCGCAGCCCCTGGTGCTGGGACAGCCCCTGACTGTCCCCGCAGCCGCTGGTGCTGGGTCAGCCCCTGACTGTCCCCGCAGCCGCTGTCCCGCTGCGCCGGGAGGCGCGGAGCGGCCCGGCCGCCTCCCCCCGTTAGATGGCGCTACAGACCTTACAACCACGTGCGCAGCGGGGCGGGGGAGGAATCACAACAATAATAAAAGAAATAACCCTGGTATTGTCCGCGACGCGGGGAGTCGGCCCCGCCGTGGGCCGGCGGGAAGCGGCGCCCACCGTCGGGATGCCCCTTTCCCGCGGGAAACGCCCGGGGTTGCCTGACAGTTGCCCGCAGCCCCGCGGCGGCTGCCGGGGCTTGGCCCTCGGGAAACCACCGGGGCAAAGTTGGGGGCAAGTGGGCGAGCGGAGCCGTCCTTCCTACCGGGAGAACATCCCGTCAGGAACGGGGAGGAGGCGCCGGCCGGTTCCTAGCCGGGGAGCTGAGCGGAACCCACGGGTAGTTTCTCATCTCTCATCCCTCCCCTGCATTACTTCTCCTTTCCAGAAAGCTGCTCGTGCAATGTCCACAGCCTGCTTGGGTTCTGATGGCTGGGTGTTTGACCAGCCCCACTCTTTCCCCCCGACACTTTTTTTTTTCTTGTTTGTGGTCCCGGGTATCCCCTCGGTGTAGAACCCCGCAAGTTTTCGGGCAGCCGGCCAGTGGCTGCCACGGGGGTCCGCCGGAGCGAGGCTGCCCTAGGTGCGTGGCTCCGTCCCTCGCCCATCCCGGCTGAGGACAGGAGGGACAGGACAGTGTATGAAACTGCTGGTCCTCAACTCACTAAGTCCATGACCGACTAGTCAACGCTTCTCCGCCCGGTCCCCAGCCGAAAGGCGGCTGGTCGTCCCCGGCCCTGCCGCTGAGCGTGTAGGAGATCACCTTGAGAAGGGCTTAGGGCTGTCTCGGCGCAGGGGCCACCGCCGCACCCTCCTCCCGTGCCTGCCATCGGGCTGAGAACTTTCCGGTGGGGTAAGTTCTCCTTTAAGAAAGCGAACTGTTCCTTATGCATATTTAAGGCTGTTTGTCTGCAGTGCCCAGCTGACACGGGTCTGGAGGCTCACACGCGGGACCCGAGCTCTGGAGGAGTAAATCATCCCCACTTTAAACGCACCCTCTGCCAGGGCTCCAGTTGGGAACTCCTTGCATTGCTCTAAACACATGTAAGTCATGGGGAGG
>VZRH01005249.1:929892-991862 GCA_013397555.1 Urocynchramus pylzowi
ATAGCGTTCGGCACCCTCACTCAGAATTTATCCCCACTTTTTTTATCACCCGTCTACCTCCGCTCAGACCGACCCTCCTGCCCCACCCCACTCCCCCGCGTCCCGGGTGCAACCGGATGGCAAAAATCAAAGCTGGCTCCAATTTACCCCAGTTGTCTTCCTTTGAACACTCATAAGGTAGGTATGGTGGGATGCTGCGCTCCCACTCCCCATGTGCTCAGTGAGGTGCCTTCCTCTCCACCCTCTCCCCCTGCTCTCTATTCCTTAATTGGCTGTATCTTGATGTGCACTTGTTTTGTTTAGCCTATTTTACCATTGCGGACGAGATAGGCAGGAAAAGGAGCGTTTGACTTGGTATGTCTCTGATTTTTTTTCCCCCTCTCCCTGCCTTCCGAAGTTAATTTGCATTCGAGGTCTAATTCATGTTTCAAAATCCTACCATTTGAGGACCGTATAGGAACAGGGCATTCGTTTCTATTTTTGAGGAGGAGCCTCTCCTGCATTTGCTCATTTCTGTATAATTTCATTGTGTACACAAGTGACAGGGATTTGCATCAGTTATTTTGCAATTTATTTCTTAAAAGAGTTGGATCAAATTTTCTTATTTTTAAAATTGCCGAGGGAGCAAATACTAGGCATTAGAAAAGGAGCATACATTATTAACCATGTTGCAAACTTAGTCACAGACTATATATTCATATACATGTATTAATCTGCATTCCTTGGAGTTGGATTTCTGCCTCTTGAACATCTGATTTTGATGAGGGAAATCAGTCAGAGAAAGTCAACTATACAAATACTAAAGTGTATTTATAGCTCCTCACATCTATTTACAGGTGATTTTACTGCTGTTTGCTACTCTTGCTCCAGCACTTAGTAATTATTTCACTCCAGCAAGGCATTTCATAGGATTAGATGCTGCTTTACTCATTAAAGAGTTTTCAGTTTATCCAGGTGTAACTTTCATCCACATCTCTGGAAATAGCTATGTGGCCACGTGGACTTTATGTAAAAAGTATAAAATATAAGTGGACATATAAAAAGATTGGATTGTATCCATGGTTCTTTCAGTTCTTTGGATGTGATGAAGAATCCATCTATGTTGAGGCCTTTATGGGTCCTTTAAAGACTTCTTTCACATATTTTATTTGTATCTATAAAACGAATTTTCTTTTTGCATATAGTGATTACATGAATGGCATGTGTTGCATAACATGCATATGAGGCCTTTCAAGTATTTCTGTATGCACACAAATTTATTTTTCACAAATGTATGTGTGTGTGTATGTATGTGTTTATACATGTATGTGATAAAAAAACATGCTGGAAGAGAAAACTGCCTAAAATCAAAAATATTCATAAAGGAAAAGCCGTTAAGGTAGTTCACTGGGAGTTGGTATCTGGTACAGTGCAAAAGTCACTTTAGTTGCAGACTTTACTATAAATACCTACATACACCCCCATCTCAGCATAAAAATCCCTCTGTGTGTATTTGCCCTTCTAGAACTAACTAAATGGGACTATGAATTATGCCTAAAAAGATGCCACTGATATAAAAACATATAAAATAGTAATGGAATATGGAATTTTATATAGTGCCAACAACTTCAGCACGATTCTTGGCATAAGCAATTTAGTGCAATTTTATTTGTCTGAACCAGAATGATATTACAAAGTGAATTAATAGAACATTAGTACTGAAAAAAAGAAACAGTTCTTCCTTTGAAATATGAAGTGCCACTAACTTGAGATGAAACCTGAAAGTCAGTGAATAATATATGGGAAATATTAATATTTTAAATGTATCATATTTAAAATTGCTGTGAACTTAAACAAGATTTCATATCAAGAAAAACCAAGTAATTCATTTTAGGTTCTAATCTTATATGCAATGTTTTACAAATGAAAGAACTCACTAAAGGAGGGAAGTCAGGTAC
The DNA here is from genome assembly GCA_013397555.1 of Urocynchramus pylzowi. NCBI lineage: Eukaryota > Metazoa > Chordata > Aves > Passeriformes > Fringillidae > Urocynchramus > Urocynchramus pylzowi. The sequence goes on from VZRH01005249.1 coordinate 931,830, forward strand.
GTAAGCATATCTTGTTATTTTGCACATGAAATATGGTCATTATGGAATATGAATTTAATTTTGGAAATTATAAAAAAGAACACTTATTTTATTTTTTCTACTACGATTCAAGAAAAACATTTTTAAGTAGACGATTAATTAGATGAAATGGACTGATATGGCCCATAATACCTGTATGGGCTTTTATACCTTGTGAAACCCCACCACAATGGGACCTTTATAAAAAGTATGAAGTCAAGTAATGCAATCATATTTTATATTTAGAACGGGAGCTGATATGATTCAGTTTAATGTTGTGAAAAAGTGAGCCCTCTGGCACTTGGCATTAAATTATTTTAAAATTACTCCTTCAAGTAAAGTTAGTAGAAAGACTGTACCATGGTTGAAGCCCAGCACTAAAGCTCAGGGGCAAATTGGGTGCTGCTGCTTGCCTTGCCATCCATTTAAGTGCAGACAAGGTGTTACCCTTGGTCGTCTCCTTAGTTCAAGGTCCATTGGCTCCAGTTTTTCCCTGTCCTTCTCTAACGAGTGGGTACAGCTCAGCATCTGGAAGCCAAACCTGTGCTGCTCAAGATGGGCCAAATCTTTCTTGCTCCATTCATTGAAGCCACATGGAGTTTTGCTTGATTGGAATGAGCAGGATCTAGCTCTCATTCTGCTCCCTGAAGTATTTCCATTAGACCCTAATGTCAGTGGAGAGATTATTGTTGCATTGTGGAGTTAGGCATGAGTGCCACCTTGGTCTTGCCCTTACGCCTCAGCCGTCTAAGGGTTACATCCTACACACTTTGACTCAGCCCAGCAAGAATTGTGGTCACTACATACTGATAAGTAGGACATGCATTACTGGGCATTTTGAACAGTCAAGAAAACCCCATACCCACGTCTTGGCATCGATGGGAAGTGCTGGATGTGTACGAGCTTAGTGGAAAGGGCAGTTGTGTGTTAGGGGAAAGATTTAAGGCTGCCATGAAGACTGTCAGCACTTGTGAGGTGTCTCGTTGAAGGACAGCAAAAGCCTGGTTAGTCTGTAGACTGGTTCCAACATAGCCAGTTGCTCCCACTATGAGCTAGTTGCAGGTGCCACAGAAGAAGACAGGGTGGTGATGGCGGGGAGGGGACACAGTTATCACTTGCTACACAAGCAGATCTTTTTCTGTCCAGTTTTGGCCAAAGCTCTGGGACATTTGCTATGGTTCTCTCAATTATCTCTCATTAATTTCAGTAGCCTGTGTTTTCATTACAAATGCCCAGTGTCCTTTGGAAGCTTACTATGGGCATTTGAAATTCAGAATAACTGTGGTGAGAAAAAAACCCATGCTTTTCCTTTTTAAGCAGTTTTACCATTTAATCACAGTTTGTTTAAATATGCATTTCTCTGCTGTGAAATAACCTTTCTTTCCACATTAATGTGCACAATCCTAACTCATAGCAGAAAAAAACATTTTAAAACACTGTGTCATGCTTATAGGATAATTATTAATCTTGTCAGAATAAAAAGCGTACTAAAAGTATTCCATACAAAGGTTTGTGCCTCAACATTTTTGAGAGTTTTTTTTTTAAGTAATCAGAGATGTCATAACAGGGGGAGAAACCATACGATATATAGCATGTAGTACAAGTATAAGACTCCTAGAGGACTATTTAGAAATACACAAAGCTTATTTTTTCTCCTTTTGGTTAGCAGACTACTTGATGAAAAGGTATGTTTTTATTTTTATTCCTGCTTGTGTCTTACAGTTCTGTGAAGGCGATGGGAAATTGCAAATTCCAGACTTTAGTAGTTGTATATGATATAAAACTAAGGAAGAAAAATGTTCATGATACATATCTGGAGGGAGAAATACATAATAATCATGCAATCCAATAACAGAAAGAATAATTATTTGACAGTAAATCCAATGTTAAATACAAGCAGGGTAATATTGTCCTAGTGAGAAATATAGCAAATAAAATGATACTACAAAAAGACACTTATGAAACTTCCTCTATGTTCAGAACTTTTCCGGTTGAATTTTCCTTTTTATTAATTTGTGACCACTGAGATATGGTTAGTGAACAAGCCAGTCAAAACTTTTCTGTCTTGATTTTCCTATCCCATATCTACAAATCCAAAAATGCAACTTGTAGTAAGTGCACTTGATGTTAGGAGGGTGATTTTGCTGCTTGTTTGCTTGGGTTTTTCCTCGCTACTTGATTTTGCATACCCTGACTCATGCTGAAATTTCTGGTGCATGTGAGCAGTGTTTGTAGGGTCATCTACTTATTTTGTGCAAGAAGGACAGCTTTTTCACACTAGGGCACAGAAAAGGGATACTGTAGAAAAATGACTATTTTTTCAAGGGCATTGGGCATTCACTTCTTCATTTGACTTCAGTGAGAACTGTGAAAACTCAGTATTAAAAAAAAGTGCCAATTTTTCTGTAGAAAGTCAAGTGTCATGGAAATTTGACTTGTGTATCTCTGGCTATAATAAGTAGTAAAATTCTATAGCTGGAAATGTCTGTTTTTATCTTTGTGTGGGTTTAGCATCAGCTATACGTATATAAAATGCAAATGTACCTTTCCTCATGTGATAACTCTTTGCTTTGCCTTTTTCTTCTAAGAGGTAGAAAAAAATTATTAAACCACTACTGCCCTGAAAAGAAAACCAGACAGAAACAATAGAAATTATTGTTCACTACTCAGTTAAGAAAATAAAGAGTCTGTACTCTGCAGAGGGTGAATTATGGTTTTATACGCTGCTGATTTGCCTTTCTGAAATTAGGATCCTTGAACTGAACTCTTTCAGCTATTTTTATTACTATTAGAAAAGAATAAGATGCAGTTTTCAAACACCTGTTAGAGGGACAGCTTTTTGCACTGTGACACTCTGAAACCTAAAGAAAATACAGCAAACTTTTCGAGGAGCCACCAATGGTTGGGGAGAGGAGAGTATCTGCACATGCTTCTGTGCCAGTGAATGCTGTAGCAGGTTGTGTGCACCTGGGGCTATGGGTTTTTTTTTTCAGAAGAGGATTAGCAGAAGAACCAAAACCTATGACTTGTTATTGATGAAAGTCCCCTCAGTGCAGCACTGTCAAGTTTTGAGATCAATTTTGGGTGGATGGTATTGAGCTGCAACCGGGAAAGGAACCCAGTCCAAAGCTCTCTGCACCCCTTGTGCCCACGCTTGGGGAATAATTCCTTTGTCTGCAAGTGATGGTTGAAGCCGTGACCCTCCTCCCAGCAATGCCCAGGACAAGCTGGCCCCACGGCCCCCAGTGGGAGCTGTGGTCTCTGGCATGGGAGGGGTGCACCGCTTTGTTGTGGGGCACCCACAGGGACAGGGCTTCCCTCCGCATCCCAACGCCAACTTTGCACTTTGGTTTCATCTCTAATGTCTCTATTAGGATTTTTAAAATTTTAAATCCTGGCTTCAATTAGAAACGATTGGACTGTGCTCAGCACTGGCTGTCTGGATGGGTTTGAAATTCCTGGGAAACCTCAATACTGGCATTTTCTAAACACAGTAAGCAAAGCACACTGGAATATTAATAGGTGAAACATTTTAAAGGGGCAACATCACTTTGTAATTTTGTCTGTTAAAACATACCGGCTAGGGGCAGCTTGGGGGAGTTGCAGTAAAGTCACAAGTGTTCTTCACGATTTAAAGCTTCTGCATTTTAATTATTTCTTTTTTTTTCTGCCACTGTAAAAGATCCCTGGAAACAATGGGGCTGTGACACTTAGCAACAGGTTATCCTCACTGTGCAGGGAGCACCATAAAAAACCACAAAATGGACACACAGAATCAAATACAACACCCGCTCCCCCGCTTCCCAGTTTCTTTACTTTCTGGTGTTAGAGTAGTTACACTACATCAGCAGTGGATAAAAAGGAAAAAACCCAACCAAACAGATGGAAATGTTGTCTCTAAACTGACAGAGGCTCTGCAAATTTGCTTGAAGAAATATCTTAAAATAATAATAATAATAATAAAACATTCTACACGGTTCTGGACTTTATTTATTTAAACACAAATTTATGGAGCTGGTCACACACTAAAAATTGGAGAGTTTGGTACTGCAGTTGCTTTAGTGTATTTTTCACCATTGTAATGGGCTACAGGGAAACAAAAGAGGATATGAATATAGGGCAGTTGGTATTTAGATTTGGGTGGCACTATGATGTGTTGCAAATGTCTTTTTAAAAAATCTATTTTCCTTCTAGCATGCTATTGAATTGTAGAAAATGTTGATATAGAAAAGCTGGAATTATTTAATAACCAAAATTAGGAGTGTTTTTTGTAGTGTATTTCTTATATTTCTCATTGCCAGCCTCTTGACTGATAAGGAATTCTAAGGTCTAGGCTAAACTCACCCATGGGGTAGAATGGGCTGTTAGAGAGTGAGATTATAGATGGATCTATTCCTCACCTTCCAAACCCAGTTTCTTTATAAAGCACTAGAAAACAAACCTTTTCATAGAGCATCAAAAAGCAAGCTCAAGAACAACACTACTATCACACCTTTCATGGTATTTTTTTTCAGGCGTCTGCCCCCGATTTTAATCCAAAGGAGCTGCTTTTGGAACTGGCGTGTCCGGCTTTGGTGTTTGCCTGCTGAGGAAGAGGTATGCCCTTTGTCCCTCACCTGCAGATGGCTTGGATGCTTTTACTTTACCGAGGCAAGCACTTCCCAGTGGGCTGCATTCAGAAATTGCTTTTCATAGCATTAGTACAGACCCAAGTTACAAAAGAATATTAATCTAATACATTCCAAAATTCAAATATGTGTGATTAATAAGCATTATTATCTATAAATAAGGCACTAATGATACTTTGGCAGTGTTGTAAACACAAGAATCAGAGGCAATTATTGTCATTATTGTTCTGCAAGTACCTTCCATGAATACCAAATGGATATTACTGTCCAGCTCCTTGGCACATAGAAATCCTGTAAAGAACAGTTGTCAGTCAGTAAGGCCTGGCCGGCTGCTGTTAACTACATTTGTGTAAAATGTAGTGTACCTAAAGACAAAGCCGACGAGTTGTTGCAAGCAAGATGATTGATTAAAAAAATTATTCTTTGTCCTTTGCGACACCCAAAATTATGTTAAATAAAGCCTATGAGAAAGTTTTCCCATCCTATGAGATGAACTGTTTGTGTGATGGTTGTGATTAAAAATGGAAATGGACCCTGACAAAAACACTGCCCTTCTTTGTGTGAAACACACAAAGGTGAGGATGTCCTAGCTGAAAGGTTGTGTGTAAATAATGACAACATCCCCCCACCCCCCAGCTGTAAGAGGTAACACAGGACTAGTTTTCAAGGACACAGGATGAAAGGGGTCTTAATCCCCATCACATTTACCTCTGCCCAGTTCGTACAGGTCCCGCAGACTGGAGTCATGCTGGAGGCCAGGTCCCACTCTCTGTGACACCCTCACCCGCCCGCCTTTGGCAGTCTCACCTCCCTCACCAAACCTTGCTGCTTTAGACGGCGCCAGCCAACAGCAGCATTTTGTGGTGGGTGTTATGTTGTTCTTCGGATGCCAGGGTGTCATCGCGAGCGGGAACAGTGTGGGTCTGACTCTCCGAATATGCAGAAAGAAAAAGTAAAAAAAAAACCCAACCAAACCCCAAACAGTAAGCTTTACTTTCCAAATGTGTTCAATTCTTCTTTTCTCTCCTTGATATTTGGGGCGTGCAGCACCCTATACCATGTGGTTTAACATTTTGTTCTCTATTTGTAGGTCAACATTTCCATGATTAAACTTCATCCTTTATTCAGCCTGTTCTGGCTAGGCTTTGCAGCACATGTGATATAAGCTGTTTTCACAGCTAGTAGGCCAAATCTTACTCTGAATAAGGGAGCCAAACATATGTGACTGAGTCAGACACTTAAATCAACTCCTTGGTAAATGGGAGATAACTCCAGGTGCAGTGATGAACACTGAGAACCAAAAAAGTGGGAAGGGTGGCCAGCGTTCCTCTGTGTAGGAAAGGAGACATCCTATGCACACAGGCAGTGAAATCATAGCCCTACCCAAATTTTGCTCTCACGTATTTGTCTGAGGACGCAGAGCCCTCTTCACGGAAGTAACTGGGAATTTTTCCATTCAGGGTCAGGCCGGCCTGGGGTAGGCTCAGCTGCAGCTGGGCATGGAACAGGCAGTGCAGGAGGGGGACAAGGCAGCAGGAAGCGAGCCCACCTTACATTTGCAGCACACATAAGAAGGTTGCTGGGGGAACATGGAGCACTTCACCTACAGCATTATGTTTCTTTCACTTGCCCTCCCTTCATCTCCCTTACCAATCTCATTTATGGACCAAGGCTGGTGGCTCTTCTTTCGCTTGGTGGCAGGTATCGGTTGCTTTAAGTCCATGAAGTTTGACTGGGCAATCTATCCACTTAAATCAGTGGAACAATTCCCAGAAGCACTGACCATCCAGAGTGAGTGTGACCTACCAGTAACCCTTGGTGCAGAGGATCTTTGTTAAAGGACTCTGGCTGTGTGGCCAGCAGCCCTCCTCCTGTCCTTCTTTGCCTTTGCCTCGTAATTCTGTTAAGTTCTGGGAAGCCTACAAGGATCATCAGGCACAAACAGAAGTGCCAGAGGAGGAAGGGATGTCATAAATTATCCAGACCTGCTGTGTGGTTGCTGTATGATGTTCTTACCTTCACCAGAGCTGGACTGGTTGGGGCTGTTGGGTGGCTACTCAGCAAGTAGCAGAGTGAATAGCAAGAGAGCTCCTGCAGGAGGTCCAGAGAGGACCTATTTTCCTCAAATGGACATGGCTGTACCCTTAATATTATAGAGAGAGGACTGTGCTTCATATATAATTTGGTGATGAACTGCAGTATCACAGAGAGGACTTGACAATGAACCATTTCTGTCAGGAACAAGCACTTCCAGAGCTACACTGGGGCTGCCTCCCTCAGCTAAAGGAAATACAGGCAACATAGCAGGACTTTCAGTGACTTTTGCTTTTTCTTTTTTTTGTTTTAATGGCACCCATTCTTTAGGTTTTGTTCATTTGCTTAGGTGTTTTTAAATAGCTTTTTTTTCACTTAGGAAGAAAAACATATCCTGCCCAAAACTAAATCTGCTTGCTAGATCTTCAGTGAAAAAGGTCAAATGGTGACCACTGTGGCTTTTTGAGTACTGTGTTATTCATAGTTTAGAAAGTCCTGTCCTGATAAGACACACAGTAGACAACACGTATAAGATGAAGTTTATGCGCTAGTCTGAGGTTTTGAGGACCATGGCTGGGCAAATCCCTGGGCATGCATGTGGACATCTGATCCCGCCATTACAGTGGGAAGAAAAGCCTGCTGGCTACGAGATGGTACCATGGACTTAATAGAAGGCAGGTGCCTTCAGTGCTTGTCATGCAGTTAGGGGATGCTGTACAGAATGAGGCACAGAAGTAGATTATCTGGTCTGGTGTGCTTTGGGTACATGGAATGGTGCAAGGCAGGGTTAGGATGAACTGCACACTCCTGGAAAGCAAGAGGGAGAGTACCATGATTCTGCCCTCACTGGAGTGAAAGTTAATCAAGAATATGCTGGAATAAATCCCTATGTGCATCAAAGATACATCGGTATCAAATTAATGGAAAGGAGAAGGGAATTTAGGACAGCTAAGATCTGCTGATAGGGTCAGGTGACCTCCCTGTCCTTAGGTCTACATTTTGGAAACACAAATTGTACTTTGGTTTCACTTTCATATGTGTAAGCCAAATTGTGATGCTTACAGAGACCAAGAAGATTGGAAGAAGATGGGAAAGTCCTGTAATCATGGAGCAAAAGGATTGCAGCAGGGTATGATGAAGTTAAGCAAAAGAAAATTAGAATTTTTCTCTCCAGTTTTTTAGACAAAAGAAGTTAAATCTCCATTTTCTTATGCTTAAATAACAGTCTCCCGCTTCCATGGTATAAAAGATCCCAAGATCACGCAGGAATGAATTAAGACTGTGGTAACAGACATGATTTCAAGTTAATGAAGAGACAGTATGTTTTGTATTATCTTTTCTCTTGTTTTTGATTGCCGTTTTTGGGGGGTTGATATTACTGTAAGTAAATACATTTGTCTTTTGTTTCATTTTCCCCCTGTGACCTATTCCATTTAATTAGAAGGAAATGCATAATAGGAAATGAGTATCATCATACTGGGCTCCATCCAAAGCCCATGAAATCACCAGGAACCTTTCCCGGGCTTTTCACTATCACTGTGTCCAGCCCAGCAGAAAAGAGGGGCTATTTCCACCTTATCTGGAAGAATGTGTGCTGTCAGTGTAAAAATATTACAGTTCTTATTTTAAGGTCTGGCCCCAATACTAGGGAAGGATTTTGCTACTGCATGTGCCTCTCTGTGCCACATGTTTCACATCTGTGGCAGCACATTAAAGGATAAAGGTTCCTAAAACTTTAACTCTGAATATACGTATAAAACGAAGACACAAATTAAGGAAAAGATAAAAGATATTGATGGAAGTACAGGAGATGCTCTTTAACATGCATATTATTGACTCAATAGATTGTTACGGCTTCAGAGCTATTAGGGTCTGCTGTGTCAATGTGTACTTAGGGACTGTTTAATATGCAGATGGTTGACATGACAGACTGGAACCATTACAGTCTATCATGTCAGGGGGGATACATGAATACGCACTTTGCCAACACTGTAAAAAGTCCCTTTAAAATGCAGTAGCTGTTTTTTGCAATAATTTAATAGGTTTGGTTCTTTGGATGCCCAGAGACTTGAGAGTCTGGATTTATCAGCAACAAAATTTATTTCCAAATTAAGTCATTTTCCATGTGGAATGTGCAGTCTGGAGGACAGGGTGTAATCTCAGATACACAGCTCCTATCAAATCTTGTAAAATTAGCTACTGCACTTGTGCATGTGTAGAAGAGATCAGAATCTATCTGTCGGCATGTGTCTTTTTGAAGAATATAGTTTTGTCTTTTTGAGGGGTAAGGGAGAATGTCGTCTCATTTTTCATTCAAATAATCTTCAGTAGCAATTAAATAGCTTATGCTACCTAAGAGATCAGTTATTACAAGATAAGCAGCATGACAGTTTGGAAAACTGAGTAAGTCTTTGATTATTTACTAAGTTTTGATATCTGCTATTTGCCTCAAAATGCTAAAAAGTGAAGTATAAGATACAAACATGAAAGGCTCATTTGATCATCATAAGGAAAAGAATCAGTAGTTTTGCTTTTCTTTTCCTCAACAACTTATTTTTTATTAAAATAGCAAAGCCAAGTGTTGTGTTTAATAAGATATATTTTTTTCATTTGAATATCAAATGGAAAATACAATTAAAATATTTCTGCTTTTACAATAATCGTAGGCTATATTTCAGCAATGCATATATCTAAGAAGCTCAGCATACACATTTGGTATATATTAGATGCTTCTAACAGATGCCCAGACCTCTTCCCCTGATTTTTAATGTTCTTTTTTATGGCAGTGGTCCAGGGACATTTTAATTTGCAAGCCTGTGAACTTGGAAATAATACTTGTAGTGGGGCATTATGTCTAGTCCATTCCCTCTAAGTTCATTGTCCTGTGTCACCTAGCTCTGATTTTAGCTGATTTGCTGAACTGAGTTGCATGGTGCAAGTCCAGCACAAAATTCACTGAGCAAAAGCATTCTGCCTTGCAAATAATAGTAATTGTGCAACATTACAAAGGTTTTTCCTCTTATCTGTGGGAGAGTTGGGGGACAAATTCTAAAAAAAATTGCATTTTTAGGCAAATGCGATGTCTAATTTCTGAGAGCTCCTTTTACTGCCTGGTGCTAACGGGGAGACCATGGGGGCAGTCTGTATGTGGTGGTGATGGGTAGGGCAAGTGCCAGGAGGTAGAAGCTGCAGGGAGCACATTTCCTATAACCTGTTACACAAGTGCTCCTGGGTCTTCTGTGAGATTTCTGCAATGACACAGGAAAGCCAGGAAAAGCTCAGGGAAAAAGAGAGGTCTGGAAAAGCCCAGGAGGTGGCTTCTTCTTACAGCTGAATTCACCCTCTGCTCACGGAGAGGTCCCTAACCTATTCCACAGAGAGATACCTCTCCTTGGTGCTGAGTTACCTCTGCACAAGGGAGGGCCAAGCAGCAGAAGCCTGAGCTGCAGGAAAATGTAGCATAGCTTCAAACTGCATCAGTACCTGTGGGAAAGGTGAGTTTTGTTCCATCCCCAGCTCTGGGATGGTGGGCACATCCACGTGGCAGTGGGCTGTGACCATGGCTGTGGGAGTGGCAGCTCCCACAGCCCTTCTGCCTCCACCTCTGGCCTCACGTGGCTCTCCAGGCCTCCCTGCCCTTCTCCTTCCCCAGTGCAGCCCTGGAAATTCCATATCCCTCTCTGTGTTACCCATGTGCAGGGAAACATCACCAGCTGAAAGAGGCACGTATGAAGGTATAATGTGAAGCCCTGTGTTACCTGGTGCTAATCAATAAAGCAAAAATGTAGCTTTTTGACAGCACTTGTAATTTTGACTATTGCAATGGTGTGCCATTTCTTTGAATGCAGTACGCTTCTGTGCCCCATTAAAGCATGGCTGGCATCGCTTTCAACTATTCACAAATGCTGAGATGTTGAAAAATGTAACATTTACAAAAGATACATCTGGTGTATATTTACAAGGCTCAGGAATCATTTAAATAGTGCCTGTGCCATCACCATATTAGGAGAAAAGTTAGTCCCAGCCGCATATGTGAAATCAGTAGTCAAATGTGTGCTGGTTGAAAGTCCATTGCTCCGATATGGTATTTTTGGGTATTAAATGTGAAAATACAAACCTGGATATAATGCTCAAATTAGATAAATATAGACCTGCATAACATTTGTGATAGCTACCTATAGGCACCTCTTTAAACAGTGTGATCAGAAGAGGGTTATGGGTTTTGAGGGATAAATGCTTAAATTTTTTTTTTAAGTAAAGCTCAATCTTTGGATTCTCATTGCGAGGTGTCATCATACCTTTTTTCCTGTTCTTCAGTGAGAATTGTAAGACTTACCTTGGAATCGAGGAAAAAGCTATTGAACAGCTTCCTTTATATCACATAACATGTCAAGGACAAAAAGGTGTTTGTCTCCTCCTGCCAGTGCAATACCACTTAAGTTACATTTGTAAACTATTTTTTAATTAATGCGATGGGTCATGTTTTCACCACACTAAGGCAGGAAATTCAAGGTAAACCAGATACTCCCTTTCTCAGTCACACAAACATGAATTAAGCATGTAGCATCAGACTTAATTTCAATTTCTAGGTCTGTAATTGAATCTAGCTCAATGTGAACTCTTTTTTCTGCACCATCACATTGATATCTGGATGTTAGTGACATTATTTAAAGCAACAAATCAACCTATAGGACTGTGTTCAACTATATGTCGTTTGACAGTAAATGGAATAAAAAAATGTTACTTTTCTCTAGGGGCAGATTTGTTAAAGGGTTTTCATCTTTTGTCAAGATATTTAATCTTGGAATGTTACAAAAAAAAAAAAATGCAGTTTGTACAAGTGCAGATATCTGCATGCACAGTTTGCCTGATTGCTAATTTGGCTGAACACACTTAGCTTTAACACACACAAATGAAAGAGGAAAGATAATTTTTGTCCATATCCTTCTGAGTCAAGTGTGAGTTGCTGGACTCTAAGGGAAGCAGGTATGCACTTTTGGGGCTGAAAGCTGTCACTCTGGATCACCCTGTACATCAGTCTCAGTTCATGCATGCCAATGAGAACAAATCCTAACAATGAGCTGTTGAGTGATGCCAGCAGAAATGAATGTTTCTGAACGCTTCAGGGTTTTGGAGAAAGCAGCTGAAGCCAACTCAGTGGCATTCACCACTGCTGCCTAACTGAAGGAGGGCAAGATTTTGGCACAAACCTCCCATGTAATGGACAGATTTGAACACACCTTTGTTTTTCAACAGGCTGAGTAAAGCTGGTATGGGACTATAGAATTAAGCCAAAATGCTCAACCATGTTATTTCCTCAGAGGGATTCACTAAAGAACAACTTCAACTAAATTATTAGCGCTACTAGTAATTATTATTATTAATTCCTTTTGGTAAGCCTGTCCCTCCATCACAGAAGCAATCACGTGCTGGGATGTCTACTGCTTAGGACATCATACTCCTTTGGAAGTGGATGCTTGTTTAATTGATAGATTGCAAAGAAGGTCTGACCTATTGCCTTTTCATGTTTTGCTTTGTTTCAATTGCCTGGACTCTCACAGCTCCTTAGTAGCTTTTCTGATCCATCATGTCAGGCTGGCAGCTGTGCCTCTGCACTGTGCCTGCCTGCCCACCGTGAGCCAGATTTCACTCTCAGATGCTTGGCATACCCTCCTCCCTCACTGTTCTCCCACTAGAGAGCTGATTTTGCCTTTCCCTCTATTAAATGCCTTGGTTTTAATGGGAACAACTGCTTTCTCTCATGGGTCCTCAATCCTGGGCTCTAGGTGTGCAAGGACAGGAGGAAAGCACATTCCCAGATGTCCCTAGGTGTGTGCTACACATGTGGGATCAGGCTTCTGCCTGACAACTGCAGACTGAGCCCTCTACCCCTCTGAGTGGGACCCAGCAAACGGTCCCACTCAGAACCATGGGCATTTTAATTTGGAGATGTTTTCCTGGGCTGCATAACTTTTGCCTTCACTGTAGACTCCCCACTTCTCTCGAGCCTAATTTCCTTGGGTCATGCAGACCCCCAAAGGATGGCATCTCAAATGAAAAAGCTCCATTTTACATCAGCCCACCTGAAAAATTGTCCTCAGAGGTTTCCACCCTCTCCCCAACATCAGGAAAAAATGATTGAAATTTTATAAACAGATTTTCAAGAAGGAGCAGATTTTTTTTTTACTGCCAAGCTGTATAATAGGTGTTTTTGAGAGGTCATTAACTTCAACAGTATAGTCAGAAACAGTGTTATACCCCACACTGCATCCATCGTTAAGCAATTAAGTTACTGATGGGCTTTTACATTTATTTACCTTGATGGAAAGATATGTTTACTGAACCTGAGTACAAATCAACATGAGGAGGTGGAAGTTCAGAGTAAATTTGACTAATGATGTTGTGTTTTCATCCTTAAAAGAAAGAAAAAAAACCCTCTCTGCTTTTGATGCTATTTTATCTTCATTGGAAGGGATCCGAAATGATCCCAACTGTCATGTGAGCGCTCAGTTAGGCTCAGATCCTCTTTGATTGCAGCTGAACATCTCTCTCCGTTGGCTCATACCTTTCCTTATATGAATACAGCATACAGCACTTCAGGTTGTTTATTGAACAGCACTTTAACTCTTCCTCTTGTGAATGCCCTCACAATTATATCTTTAAGCAAAATTTGAGCTGTGGCCACCTTTGCCTGAGGAGATGTTAATGTGGCCTCATTGTTGATGTGAAGGAAGAATTTCCTTTTGCTTTCACAGTAACTTCTGAAATACAAATAAGAAATATTTGTTTCATTAAACTTAATTTTCTCTCCTTTTTTCAGGCCCACTCTTTTCTCCAGTCTTGGTATGTGGATTTCTCTCTCTCCAAGTAATTCCTTAGCATACCCTTGAATGGCATCTACCACACGTGAGCATCCTCCACAGTCTCTAAGATACTTTTGTTGTTTTTCTTCTTTGAACATTTGTTTTTTTGAGATGACATTGACAGACATGAGGCCTAAGTCTGGAGATGTTCTGTGGGTAGAACTCACATTTATTTCAGTATGTCGAGCAGTTTTAGGATCTGATCCATATTGAAGACTAGCATGGTGTAATGAGGCCTGGGCATATACAACAATATGTATTCTAACACAGCTCACTCAAAACAAATATGTTCCCTTCTCTTTGGCTGGTATAAACAAACAATCTCCATTGTGTTCTGCATGGCTCTGCTGCGCCGCCTCGCACATGGCGAGAGCTTGGCTTCCCTGTTCACAAAAACAGCATCTCTGTTCTGTGACACAGTGCGTGCCCAGACAGACCTGGAGCTCAGGACACTGGTCCTAGACACTGACACCTGGTCTGGTGTTAAGTCCTAAGTGAGGGAATGAGGGAGTTTTTCTTGTGACAGATATACTTACACAGGGTCTTGTTTCTGAGTCCTGTGCACTTCAGTCAGACAATACTGACTCTGGATTCCACAGCTGGAAAACAGAGAATCAGTGCAATAGTTGTTGCAAGATTCCCTCACTCTGACCCTCAAAATCTTCTCCTCTGATATCTAAATTTCCCTGCAATAAAAATTGTCAGCTTTGTGAAAAATTCGTGATGACTTGAGGTGGAAACATTAGCTGGGGTGAGCTCAAAACTCATGTGTGAGACCCATTGTCTGTGTGAAGCAGAGTGAATTTGAACCCAGGTGTTCCTTCTGTGACTGAGCTCAGACTTTTATGCCATTTTGCAAAACCATTACCCTCTCCTGTAACTTGTGCTGGAAGCGGAGTGAGCTGTTTTGGCACTGAAATGATTTCATTGTTAGGCTAAGTGTTACACAGATGGCATTCTTAAATGTAAAATTCTTTTTATGATTCTTTCTATTTCATATTTATTTCATTAGATCATTATTTATGTTAAAGAGTCACTATTAATCTGAAACGTGCTCAGCTTGAAAGAAAATCTTGAGAGGAGTTTCAGGTATCTGATCCTCAGTCCTTTAGTTTTTTTGTTTTGCATTTTTCTACTTAAAATGGTTTTTTCTGTCTCTAGGTGCTATGTGACAGATCCACACAAACAACAGAGGGGAAAGAGCCTCACTTAACTGATTAGAGGAGAGAAGCAGTGAAAGGGAATATGCACAAAGCACTGCCAAATTCACAGAGCAAAGGAAAAGATAAAAAAAAGAATAATTTCACCGGCCTTTTTTTTTTCTCCATAGAGTGATGTAAGGTATTTCTTATACTAGCATCAGGGAAACAATTTTCAGAAAAAAATGTGACTTTTTAATTAAGGATCTCTAATTCAAAATATATTCATTTAATAAAGAGTAATTATGATAGAAGCAACTACTCATTCATATCAATAATTCATTCAGAAGTAAACAATATCAACATATTAGCATTTATTTTTCTATTTAATAGGCTGTGATTTAAAATAAATCTAAATCATCATAATCATTCAGCTCCATATGCTGGGAAAGAAAAAGTCACCTTAAACCAGATGCATATTGTGAAAAAAAAGAAAAAAAATAAAAAGAGGAAGACAAGTTGTTCTAAAGAAACAGCATATGGGAGAAAATCTTAAGCCTCGGTAAAGATGCTCTGCTTTGTAGATGGCAATTTAGTTTTGAACTGAAAGAGGGTATGTTTAGATTAGATATTAAGAAAAAATCCCTCACTAAGAGGCTGGTGAGGCACTGGAACAGGTTGTCCAGAGAAGCTGTGGATACCCTGGAATTGTCTAAGGCCAAGTTAGATGGGACTTTGAGCAACCTGGTCTAGTGGAAGGTGTCCCTGTGCAGGGCAGAGGGATTGGACTAGATGGTCTTTGAAGTCCCTTCCAACACAAACAATTCAGTGATTCTATAATTCTGTGATAACTATGATTCTATGATAGCGAGGCTGAGTTATGCCAAACAAGATTCTGGTCAATAATTTTCAAGAACTAGGAGTCAAATACTGATTTCTTTCTTTTAGAAAATTAAAAAAAAAAATTATCTCAGTTTTAATCAGGAAAAGGCAATAAATATGATCAAGAAAGTTCTAGTTCAAAGATGTTTGTGTATGAAAACAATAGGCTGTTTGCAAGTCCTTATGTATGGAAACAATAGGCTGTTTACAAGTTCTAAGTTGGCTCTGCACATGTACCTGCTTGTGCGCTTGGAGCTGCATTTATTTTTCCTGTTGCTAATAACATAGCCAATCCCTCTCCTAACTTGTATCCTTAACTACCCACATCGTTTTGTCAGCTGACAGCTCTTTTTCAGCTCCCTAACACATCAGCATTCCTGAAGCAAGCTGTGTTAAAAACTTTTTTTTCTCTCACCTGTCTGAGGTCCAGAGAGTAGTGTTTGGGGCCTGTGGATTAGGGTTGTACTTTGTGGCAACAATGCAACAGTACTTCTTTGATTTTTTTTTAATTTTGTCATATCAAAAAAGGAATAAAGGGCTCAAGCCCTGGTCAGCCTGTGCTTCCCTGCTACACCATCTCAATAAGTTGGTGTAGATCTCCTCTTACTGTTTTTTCTGTTGTTTTTGCTTTCAGTAGGTGAGGCCAGAGGCTGTAGTGGAGAGTGGGGTGTCACCATTTTGCCACGTCCAAGGCAGCACTGACAGCACACTCTTCAGGCCTCAGTGCAGCAATAGGGCCCTCTTGTCCTTGGATGAGCTCAGCAAAGCCCTTTTTCTCTCCCAGACAGAGAGCCCTGTATTCTGTCCGGGAAAATAAGACCATGCAGCTCTTCTTCCCCAGAATTCCAGCAGCGATGCACTCTGGGACCTCTCAAAATGGTGGCTGCAGTTTCAATGCTGTGAGCATGGTACAGGTTCACTCTGCAAAAAGGTGTCTTCTTAGCCTCTCACATGAGTTTCGTCACCTGTGTCATTATCCTGTTACTCTTCCAAGGTTATTGGTGCTGTCCCAGCAAAGACTGCCCGGGGATGTATAGTGCCAGGGCAGGCAAGTTTAAAAGGTGTCTGACTTTTGTTCTTTTCCAATCTCTGTCATGCTTTATGCTGTTAATATTCCTCCAACAGTTTTTAAGGAGAAAAGTGAGTCATGTTTGATTTTCCATACCCTAACAGAGAGGATCCATGTATTTTCCACAAGCTATTGCATTATTTCTCTCTCCGGTGTGGCTCTGATTTAGTGCTGGATGAAACTCAAAAGGAGGATTAGTGTAGAGAGACTCCCATATGCTTGGATGCATTTCTGAACTGTGTACTATCCTCACTGCTTTTGATGAAAAAAGCTGGGCTATAAACCTGATGAGAACAGGCTTCCATGCAAGATGTTTAGTATTTCCTGCTTCCATTTGGGCCAGGAATACAGCACATCCAGCCACTTTTGGCCTTGTAGCTCTTGGTCACAGGCCTGCCTGAAATTTAGAAAATCACAGTGGTGGAAAATGAATGGGGGCGTGAAAGGAAGTTGATTTTTCTCGATTTTAATAAAGGCTAGATTAGGGTCTTGTTCCAGTTTTGGCAAAAGCTTTGCTGGGTGATGGACACAGGTAGAATGTTTTTATATTAATGGAATTGGTTCATCTGTCTGTTAGATAGCTGTGCTGGAGTGCAAGTCCCTTTTTATGGTCCTGAGTAAAAGAACTTGTGCTGCTTTTTAAGGGCTGCCCCTTCTGGGAAAATTAGAGCTGGATGTAAAACTCCGACTATATTGTACTTAAGGAAATTGGGAGCATAAGAAGCAAGATGAAGAGAACTAGCAAAAAAGGGAGAGAGGGAGGCTTCCCAAAGATAAGCTGCTGCAGTGAGTTGTGCTACTGCTTGGTGTCACACATGGGGGCTTCACTATACCTAGTACCTGATCATTTTTCTAGCTGGTAATTAAATTGTAATCAGTGAAACACCAAACAGCACTGAAATTGACCCTAGAACTGCTGGTGTAGTGCCATTTGGGGCTATCTTCTTTAGTATTTTCTTCTTTTAAAAAAAAATTTCCCAATAGTACTGTTATCAGTTGATCATTTTTGCTGATTCTCCTCTCCATTACAAGGGTTTCTGAGTTTGTGAATGAAAGGCTATGTTTTCTCAACCAAATCCTCTACTCCTCAGTCTATTAGTAAACTAATGTTAACTTACAAGATTTGACTGAAACCTCAGGGTCTGCCAGCTGGATGCTTGAGGAGTCCAAGCCGGCTAGGTAAAGAAACACCTTTTTCACATGACCCAGCTTGGCTCCTGAGTTGCCCCACAAGTTTCTATCAGTACAAAGGCTGACATTGTCTACAAGGAGCAACTCAGATTACGGTCCCTTCCAGCTGCATTGCCCCTGACCCCAGTCCTGCCCTGGGCTGCCCACGCTCTGCCCTCCCCGCACGCACAGAGACTTCAGCTGCAGCCTGCTGCCTGACAGCGTTCAGTCTGCTCTTGAGGGTGGCCTTGGATGTGTTTTAAAAGGCAATGCAGACGCTCTGTGAGGATAACACGGAATGATTATTTTAGGGCAGATTTTCCCCTAAAAAAAAAATAGTTCTACATGTGCGCAGTTTGATCTTCACACAAAAGATTTATATAAGAACTCACTTCTCTCTGTCAGTTACAAAAAAAAAAAAAAAAAGCATGCTGGCAGGATTTAGGGAAGTGTGCAGGCTAAAGGATAGAAGCAGACAAAAGGGAGTTTTTCTTCTAAGAACATCTGCACAGCTGGAAACCTGGCAGTGCTGTGGTTTGAAAGCCTAGGTGTTGCCTGGCTGGGGCAAGGGACAATGTCTGTTTGGCACCCTCCTGACACGCAAATTTGGCCAGAGATTCTTAGAGCAGTCCTCAGCCATGTCCCTTGCTGTGCATACACAGATGCATGTACATTATTTTGCCATCAAATGCCTGTTTTGGGGAATCTTCCACCCTGGAGGTAAACTATACATAAATGATCTGAGGGTAAAGGTGGAGGAAGAAACTGTGATTTCTTTACATGCTAAAGTAGACATAAACCAGGCACAGAGTTAACAGGAATAGAATATCTGCAGTGCCTCTAGATTAGCAGAAACCAAACATCCCTGACTCCTAGATGCCCTGCAAAAATGTGCCTGTAGCTCAGGCTGGAGAAACTTAACAGTAGGTCTGTTACAGAAACAACCCTGAAATCCTCGTAAGGATAGGAAGGCTCCCTTGAGGCACCTGCACCCCAAATGTCTTTGTAAGGTCAGATCACCACCTATGGGTAGAGCATAGGCTAGCTCAGTCTGATCTGCTTTGTGGCATGAAGGAAATGCATGTGTGAGTCTGGAGTTGTTCTGATTTTTGTCTGTCTCAGGCTGGCCCCATTCAGCCATCTCTGCCCTTGCTGGGGAGCGAGTCCCAGATCCAAAGACAGATTCTAACAGTACAGCCTGTGTGCATGCCTCTAATATAACATGATGCTTATAACTGAATATAAGCAGGGATGAGGCTTTAGATCTTCCTCAAATCTCACTGTAACTTTGAGATTGTCAGACAGTGCTGAAGTGAGAGATCTGGAGTAGGAAAATTAGTGAACACAAAAGTCATGATATTTACTCAGTTTATGCATTTTCTCTCTTTTTTTTCCATAAAACCTGCATAACTGGCATGTAATTGTTTTGCTAAGTGAGTCTTGAAAGCAGAAGTCTTGATAGCTGTCACATATCTTCTTTGTAGTACAGTGTGTTGTCCTCAGAAGATAATCAGTAGAACTTGCTCAGAAAAACTTAATCAGCAGAACTGAGCACATTGTCAGTGCTTAACAAATAATAAATTATAATAATAACCGCAGTTCCTTTTGACACAACCTATCAAACTTTTGCTTTATTTCCAGGAGTGCCTTACTTATGGCACTGTTTAAGATTTAATACCTTCTACAACTCTGCTTGTTATGGTTGAGACGACTGGTGATACAGCCTAACAGGGTGGAAGTATTTACTGAAATAAAATTTTGACAAAGGGCAGAAACAAAATACAAAGAAAATTCTTGAAATGTTCCTTTCCACTTACTGGTGTTGCTTTACAAGTCTTAAAAACTGAATTCAAGATTAGATTTGATCTGTTCTATTGTTAAAATGTAAAACACTATGCTTACAAATTAACAGAATAAAATTTAAATTTTCTGATAGTCTCTTTTTGAAGACAGATTCATTAGGCTTTCTTTACAGAAAGGTGAATGTGTCCAGAAGCACATCTCTTATTATTAATTATTTTTGTTATAAGGAGCTTGGATGGCTCAGAAAGTTGTTAACACAGCTGCGGCTATCACTTCTTTGCCACCACTGTAATTTGGCCTTGGCTTGGAGTTACTAACACTCATTCCATTTTCTGATCATTCGGTAGTTTTTATGCAATTTGTTAGTGGGTTTTACTCACTTTGAACAAGACACATATTCACGCCATAGAGAAAACCGTCGGGTCAGCTCTAAGCTGCTGCTAATTGTCACAGGCTTAAATGGACCCGTTTCAATTTAACCCAGTTGAGGATCTGACCAATGATCACAACTGGCATTAATTAGCAGATGTGTTATCAGACTCCGTGGAGATGTCCTGGGTTGAGTGACAACAGAAGCGCTCAGCTGCTGCAGCCGGTGGAGCTGTGCCAGTTTGGCAGCTGATGGCACAGCGCCCGATGCTGGCAGGTGGAAAGTCCGGGTCACCCCTGACGGGGGCACGCTGGTGGCTTCTGTCACCAGTCTCCAAGTAGAAGGAGCTGCAGAAGGAGCCCAGAGCACCAGGCTTGTGGTTGTAGTAAAGCACAAACAATACAAGACTCCTGGGAGGAGGAAGGCAGGCAGGGAAGACAGGGAGGATGGAGCGCTGAACTGACTTGTCCCTGAAGCTGGATTTGTACAGGACATTGCACTGCTAGAGAAGCAAAAGCCACTAACAAATGTTGAGGCTCTGGCTTTCCATATGTGCCATCTGATCTGACACTGTAATGCCAGTTGCAAGTGTGTGGCAGAAGGGTGAGGGAAACACATTTAAAAGCAAGGGATCCTGAAAAGCAATTGAATTTCACAGAGACAGCTACTGACAGTCTCAGTGCTATTATGGCTGTAAACTAGAGGTTTGAACCATGACTAGAAAAGTGTCTTGAGCAGGTCATGGGGGTGAATGAAGAGCAGGAATGAGAGGCTGCAATTTTATCAGGGAAAAAGAGCGTGCTATCCTCCCTTTGCACTTATCTGAGTGCAGTGTGGGTTAAAACCAGGCCAGTAACCTGCCCAGATATTGCTCAGTAGCAGCCAGCTCCTCTTTCTCATGCCTACCTACTTCCACAGGATGGTGACAGGAACAAGTTGCCAAGCTAATGGCATGGGACCTTTGTAAAGATTTATGGTTTCTTAATATTTACAGGACAAAACTGGACATCAGGTAGCTCAGGGAGTAATTTTTTCAGCTCTTAACAGAGTTTCGAAACTAGCTTAACCGACCCCATGTATTTTGATGCACTGTGAAAAAAAGAAACTCTTTTAATTGTGAGATCTTTCTGTTGTAACCCAAGAAAGAAAAATAGCAGAAGAGTGAGAGTTCAATAGTACTGGGAATGGAGAAATTTTTAGACATTGCAGACCTCTGACCCAGCTGATAGGAAGATGCAGACTATCCAAGGAAGGTGCTACCACCTGCAAATTCTCTGTTACTCTTCCTGCCATTTATCCCACCACTCAAAGCAAGATATTAAAAGATGTTTATGCATCTATTTGCTGTGAAAAATCTGGGTCCTTCTCCAAATAGTTATCTTTGGGCCCAAGGCCACGAAAGGGGATGACTGAGACTCATGTGGGATATAGATTTCCAAGTCTAGGTTCCCAATCTACACATCCCTTGCATTTTTTATCACCTGCATTTTTGATAAGGAAGTTCTTAAGACATCTAAAACCTTTTTCTGCTCATGTCTCTTGGTCAGTCACCAGCTCAGCTAAGTTGAACTTCCCAGCAGTTAATTCTGATTCATCTCCTCAAACCCTCCACTGCTTCACCCATGTGTCTTCCAAGAGTGTCCTGGTAAAGTGCTTGTAACACATGATCAGGACTGAGCAGTACACAAAGTACAGCAGCTGTGTTCACTGTCATTCAAAGGCATTAACTTCAAACTCCACCCAAGCTTCATGGGCTTCAAGCCCTTATCTCTTATCTGCAATGAGAGCAGGAACCTTAGGTAGGAAGCTTTATGCTAATATTCATGGAGGAAGAGATTTTTCATGCTTCCTGCAGAAGTGGTGCTGACACATCTAAGGTTCTCTGGGAGGAGTTTAAGGCAATGAGGTACAGAATCAGATACAATCTCCAGCCCTCCACTGCTGAATTAGCTTGGTGTTTCGGATTGATGCAAGATAGAGGATCTCTTTTGGTATACTCATTGCTGTGTAAGGTGCTTCTAAAACATTGTCTTCACAGCCTAATGAAAATATAGTGATTTTTCAGAAAAATCAGTAGAACATATCCTCAAAGGATGTGATGATTATTGGAGTTTTAATTAAAATAGCTGGTAAAATAAGTATTATAGTGTGCTATTATTTCTAAAATAACAACAGAATAAAAATGCCCATTTCTTTTTTGAGTGCAATTTTCTAAATGAAAAAGTAAACATTAATATCTGCAGAGATCTTACTGATCTTGTACGATAATTTAGAAAAATATCCCTATTAGGGATAGTTATATATGCTTTTTGTTGGAAATGCAATCACAGGATATGCACATAGCTGCAATCTGTAGACAGATTAAGTAAATTAAATCACTCAATGTCTTTTTTCAATAGCTCTAAAGTTAAAAGTAATTTGCAAAGAAAATACTCAGTTTCAATTGGTTTGTAATATCTGTTAATGATCTTTGGAAAAATTTCTGATAACACGCAGGAATTCCCTCAGGGGCAGGGTTGTGAATAAGTGGATTTTTTTAAGTTTGAGATGTCATTAGCTAGTGATTTCTTTGAAGTAAAAAGCTGTTACAGAATAAATTGCAGAGGTATACAAGTGAACAGGACAATCATTTTTATGAATAATATACATTATTTCCACTGTGCTTTCTGGCCTCCAAAGAAATAATTTATAATCTAGCTTGCCATTACAAACATCCTGGAAGAACAACTGCATGAGCATTTTGTGCTTACTTTATGTGTATTCTTTGACTTTATGTAAAAGTACACCTTGGTAGTATAAAACTGCTCGTTTAAGGAGCTGATTTGCCCCTTTTAATTTTTTTGTTTTCTTTTCCCCCCAGTAGACAACTTTTTCAACCCACAAGGCTGAAACAACTTCCCTTAACTGAAATGACCTCAGCAAAGCTATTCACTAGAAGACATCCCCCTTGATTTCTTGGGGGGTCCATAAGATGACTGAAGTTGTAGGTAAGTGCAATCATGGAAAAAGTGCCTCTATTCTCTTGGTACCGTGTTAGCATGAACATATTCTTAACAGTTCACAGATTAATCCAGCATCTATCATGCCCCACCACAGTAAGGTAACATGAAATAAGGCAACAAGGACAAATGAGGTCTCCTGGTTCTGCCCCCACTTTAGGATATCTCAAGTAGAAAAGAGTGCCAGAAATGTCATAGAACACACTTGTCCATGGGGAATGTTGTCCTGCTTCCAAGTTTCAGTTATACAAGTCAGCCATGGGCACTTGAGGATGGACCTTCTTCCACAGGTTCCTGGGGGTGGTTCTGGGTTTAGATGGGGATGGAAGGGATGCTGGTCTGGGTAATGGGGCACAGTGTGTGCTGTCACACTGGTCAAAAGGTAGAGATAGTTGCACCCATTGACCTTTTGATTTTCTCACCTTCCTCCAAACCGTTCTTGCCCAAGATCTTTTTGGATTTGGTCATCTTAATCCTGCAGACCTGAAGACAAAGCTGGACACACACCATGCTAGCATGAATATGACTGATGCCTCCAGGGTTCTCATGCAGGGCTGGAGGAAAAAGGATTTGTCCCAGTCTAGAAAGATATGAGATAGTCACCAGTTTGAAAAGACTTCTAGACTTTCCTGATCCTCTGAAGGCCCAGTGTGATGGTTTACCATGGGTGAAGGTGCTGTCCTGACCCTGCCTTCTGATTGGCACATGCCATGAACCACTGGGATGGTTGGACATCATTGTGTAGTAGCAGCTAGCAAAACTCACAGATTTTTTAAGGCCACGAGCAACCATTGTTAGCATCTAATCTGATCTTCTGCATAATGCTTTCAACTGAATTTAACCCAACCTGAGCTTTGTGTGAAAATTTGCTTCTATGCCTAAAAATGAGTTGTCATTTACAAATATGATGCCGTTTCTCTCAGTACTAACCATGTAATAGCAAGTTCCATTAATTAGCCGTACATTGCTTGGAAAAGTAATTCCTTTCATCCATTTTAAATTCAATACCTTTTTGTATCACCTTGCAGGATAGGAAAGACTTTTTCCTCTGCTGCTAATTAAGTTCAAAGATTCTGAGGACAAAATGTTATTTATATTATAGTCATGCTTAAATAGAACTCTGACGAAGCCTGGGGATCCCATCACACAAAGTGAGGGAGACTGTGCAAATCCTTCGGGACTGAGGCTGTTTTAATAGACACATGGCACATTTTCAAGGAAGATGAGTGATTTAATGAAAAAGTTGCCAGTCAAGTCAATGGATTGGTGAACCAACCACCTATGTCTTTCAGAAGAGAAAGGTAGGGAAAAGTGAAGTTTCTAAAATTTAGACCCAAAAAATGAGTTAGGAGCTTAGTCAAGTTCTTGGGAAAGGACTTTTCACAAGCTCATGAAGAGACAGGACAAGGGGAAATGGCCTTAAGATGAAGAAGAATAGATTTAGATTATATACTAGGATGAAACTCTTTACTGTAACAGTGGTAACACACTGGAACATGTTGTCCAGAGAGGTGGGACACCCCACCCTTGGAAATGTTCAAGACCAGGTTATATGGGACTCTGAGTAACCTGCTCTAATGGAAGGTATCCCTGCTTATGGTGGTGGGATCAGAATTAGATGATCTTTAAGGTCCCTTTAACCCTAAACACTCTATGATCCTATGATTTAACAAAGGAAAACAAGTGTTTCTAATATGTAGCTCTGTCCTGTCCACTGTCCATGAGTCAGATTGGCCTCCATTGGCTGAAAGTTCTTTAAAGACAACACGGTACACTGAGGAAAATACCTGCAATATCTGGTTCATGAAAGGTCCCAGAGCTTTCCAGAGTTTCTGGGGTTCAAGGACATTTTCTAGATTGTCTGAGACAATAGCATGTGTTCTAGGTTTATGGAGAGGCTTTGTTCAGTTCAGTATGATTTGAATCATAGAATCATTAGGACCTCTAAGATCATCAAGTCCAAACATTAATCTACCACTGCCAAGGCCACCACTAAACCATGTCCCTAAGTGCCATATCTATGAATGTCCCATGAGAATATATCTTTCGTGAGAGACAAGGTGGTGCTTGTATTCTTTCTCTTTTCTCAAGAAATTTCCCATCCTTTTGACTTTTATCATTTTTATTACCATTCTTCGGACTTGTTCTATTTCTACTTTCTTTTTTTCAGGGATGAGGTGACCAAATTTGAAGACAGTATTCAAAGTGAGGATGTGCCACTGATTTATATAATAGCATTATAATATTTTCCATATTATTCTCTAAAACTCTTTTCTTTCTACAAACCCTGTAAGATTCTTTTAATTCTTTGAACTACAATGCCTTTTAACATCTGTAGTTTACTCTGATCAGATTTTAACAAAGGAATAAAAGGCTCCATTTTTCACATAGAATTTTATTTATTGTTTGAACTTTAGAGGAGAAATTGGTTAACTTACAATTTAAAATTCTTGGCAATGTAGACCATTGGGCAAGGATTTCATTATCAGCCCTTCTATACTTTTTGTAGAAGTGTGTGAGGCTGAAAGTTAGTGTACAAGATTTTCACTCAATAGACTTGTCTTTTGCTTTATAGACATGAACAAAACCTAATTTGAAGCTACCAGCATCCCCAAAGATGTGAGAAAGGGCATTCACCTGTACCCCCTTCCTGATGAAACATGCTGGAGCCCCACATTTACATGCTGTTCATCCAGGACCAAGTGTTCATGCAGCACCTGAATTTTGTCATCTCCCACATACTGTACCTCAGACTTCCATGCCAGGCCAGGGAAAGATGCCTTTGCAAATGATGCACTTGATGGCTGCAGAGGGTGAGGATCTTGCTCTTGTGTCCCAGCTTGGCATTATGCCTTCATCAGGATATTAGAAAAGGCTCAGGGAAAACGATTACAGCTATTCTATCACCTGAGACACTTCCTGCAGCTCCTGCCTTTCCTTAGAATTACCAATCCAAGTGGTGACCCTGCCTGACCCTACTTATCTTGTAAAACCTGACAAGATCACAGCCTGAAGCAGTATAGCCACAGGCTCAATACTGGCTACCAAAGTGTCTGTTTAGTATTTTCAAGAAACGTTGCTCTAAAGATTTACAATACCAGCCGCTAGATATATGGACAACACCAACACACAGCTCTGACCCCTGAACATTCAGCCCCACTTACACAGAAATTTGTGTCTCTCAAGGGGCCAACACTGAACTGCCACAACTGGTGAATCCACCTGCAAGCAAGTGGATTTTAAGTACAATTTGATTATATATACTAAGACATTGGGTAAAAGTATTTGAAAACTATGGTCTTGAGTTCAGAATTCATTGTTAGTTTTTTTCATCAGTTGCATTACTGCTTTAGCAATAGAAAGGTCCCTGCCATTTCTGTGTAATATATAGATTTTACTTTTAATTTCGTGTAGAGAATTTTCTTCACTCTTCCATGACCAAAACAGTTTTTCATTAGAAGGTATTTTTAGATGAACTGTAAGTTTCTTCTCCAGCAAAAATTTTAGCTGCACCAAGTGAAAGCAAATGCACATTTCCTCAGATATCTCTAAGGATAAACACAGGTTTAAATATCCAAAAAAATTTTAAGGGTTTAGTTGCATATGGGTTCATACACCAGATGCATTAAGTTCTTGCAAAGTTGTGTGGGCTTTTTTCCCCCTCTTCTTTTTAGAACAGCAAAGACTTGGAACAGACATTGAGGTCCTATTGCTCCTGTCGGAAACTTCTGTTGACTGCAGCGTGAGTTGGATGGGACCCAGAGAAACCAAATACAGACAAGTAATGATGAGTTGGCCATACAAGCAAGGAAAATCACAGATAACAGGTGCACACCAATTAGCAATGTATCTTTTGGGTCATCCAGTACATCTTCCTGACACAATGAAGTTGTTTCTTATGGCATATTTTTGTGTTTTTTTGTGCCTAGATTAAATTTCCTAAGTGATGCCATATCTCAAGGGAGAGGTTGTGTTGCCTAGAGTATCCTGTTGTCAGGAGTTTTTTTCCGTTCTTAACGTCATCATATTTCTTTTTACGTCCCTTTGCAAATTTCCTTCTTTCCTTTGGATCTCTTTTAGCTAGTGTGATATTGTGTTTAGTTAGCATTAAGGCAACTCATAGATATTTAGCTCACTTAATCTTTCCTAATGTAGCAGTCCTTTCAGCCTTCTTGTTATTCTTCATTTCTTCTCATCACACAACTGCCTGTCAGTATCTTTTTTAGTTATGAGATTTTAAAGATGTGATGCATTTCTCTGACCTAACAACAGAGCTGAGCACTCTTAGTGTCTTGTCACTAAAAGCCCCTCCTGATGAGTCCAGGGGAAAGCTGCAAGCATTCTGAACAGGCACACAGGCAGAGTATCCTGCTTGAACCACTTCCTTGGTGCCACTTTATTGACCCACAAAACACTATTAAAACAGTTAACCTAGGAGTTAAACAAAAAAGTACATGGCATTTTGCTTTTTTAAAATTTATTTCTCATAATGTAAATAGACAGAAGAGCATAGATAAAAAAATCTTTGATGCTGTTGAGATTTTCTAACTCTTGGTCATGAACATAACAGATTAACATTATGGAAAACATCGTCCATAACTACATCTGAGTGCTAGGAGAGTACATTGTAGAAAGTAATTATATACATAGTGACAAGCCTAGCTGTTCACTTCAGGCAATAAGTTCTGATCTACAAACTACAATACTCCTTTTGTGCTAGATGAGATCTTGGTTGTAATTGACTGTCTTTACCTTTGTGTTCTATTGGATTGGAGGAATATAATTTTAATCTGCTCTCTTTAAATTTTCATTAAGGAATGTTTCTGCTACCTGCAGCCTCATCCGATGATGCTTAATGAACTCAGCTAGCTCGATCTTCTGTGCACCAGCAGGGATCTCTTTAAATGGGTAAACTGTATAGAACATTGTTTTCAAGTTTAATGTACTTGGAATTAATCTTATAAAATAATGGCATCTATAAAGACAGGTTATATACATAGCACAGACACATATGTATGCATTTATATGTGCATGTGTGTGTATACATACATAAGTGCACACGTATGTATAGAAATGCTGATGTTATTCACCTTTTGGAAATCTTTACAGCTAGTATTAACACGAACATGCTGTTAAATTTGGAAGTGTTATACATTTTTTTTTGGAGTTTACTTCTGTAAGATAAAATCAGAAAGATAAGCTGTGAAACTCGTGCAGCTGATGACATAATTCTATAATCTCGTGATGCTGAATCTCATATTTCTATGAGTGTGGGATGGATGTTCCTCGCTGAAATAATTATACTGCCTATTGCAATATATGTTTCCTTGTTTTTATGTGGGCACTGAGATGTCCAAACTATTAAACATATATGTACAATGAGTCCTGTGTTCCTTATTTATTCTAAAGAAGTCAATTAATTTCTACGGTTTTATTGTATAATAAAGCAAATTACTTTAAGAATCTCTTACGAGAGTAGCAATAATCTGTGACAATATGCATATTTACTTTTAATAATGATGTCCAAATATACGTATGTGCATATAAATATGCATATATGTATATACAAACACAGAGAGACATACACACAAATTAAATTAAACCAATTGGAATGTGGCATAAGTAGTTTCAGAGCTTACCTGTTATGGCTGTGTGAAGGGATAATTTGAGCTAAAAGGACATGCAAGAAAACATACTTCAATGTACTCCACTGGCTCATTCTCATGCTCACCCGTGACAGTCTGTGTGCTAAGACGAGGTACCAGCAGACATTTGTAATGACAGCTGGTTCAAAACAGAGCTTTCAAAGTAGTGCAACACCCCTAACTTCCCTCCAAATCTTGGTGCTTGCCAGTCCTTAAATGAGTCTGGTTCTTAAGGTCAGATGTTCAGATATAAGTTATTCACAAAGAATCTGGTTCTTTATGTTTGAACTATATATATGTTCAACATATAGGCTTTTTGTTGCTCATGAATTTGCATTTGAGCTCACACATGGATTATGCTTGTCTACTACCCACAAAAATGATGTATGTTTCTCCCTGATACCATACCCTGTTTGACTGGGATGTCCTCTATCAATTTCTTCGCTCTCTTGTGGGCTACATAAACTGAGATTCGGATGGGAGCCCTTTCTTTTTACTGGTTCCAAAAAATCTGACAGCTGCTATGTTGAGAAAGGGAGGAAACCAGCTTTACTTTAACATCACCCATATTACACCCCCTAAGCTCAACCAACCAGGAACACAGCAAAAAAAAAAGAGCCCAACTGTGCTTCGGTTGTTGTGTGTGACTTTTCCTGGTGGATGGGAATAGAATCTGGAAATACACATGCTCCTCCTTGGGAGAGGAAAGCAAACAGGTTTTATCTATTTGCAGTTGAACTCAGTGAAAAATAACCAGGCACAGAAAGCATGCTTGAAGGTAAGATATGAATATAAGTAAAGATAAATATCAATATGCTAAATTCAAGGGAAATGTGCCACACTGTTATAATTATTACAGAGAACATGTGCTAATTAATTGTTACACTGTGTGCTGGTGCAAGAGTTGAGTTTTCCATATGGGACAAATAGAGGACCTAACCCTGGGATGCTGTTGGCTCTTGTTTAGAAGCCAGTGTGTGAGGATCATGCCATGAATGGCCTTGTGAAATGAGATTGGTGAGCTGATTTGGTCTTAGAAATTACTCTTCAGAAGGGTCAGAGAAATATTTTTAATCTATGATAAATTTTAGTTTTACTGGATGAGTGGACTGCTGAGTGTGTGCAGTGTGCTCAAAAGCAGTTTTTTTTTTTACCATACCATCTGGGGAACCCAAGCACTAAGTGTCAGGCCTTCTGAGGAATTCAGACAAAAAGTAGCCCTGCTGTTAGGGGATCTTCAGTGCTGCCAGGACACTTCTCTGTAGATGAAACCTGCACATCAGGGGGTTCAGAAAAGCATTGACCATGTGCCTATCAGTGTCTTTTGGATCTGCACTAATTTCTGGAGTATTGACCCTGCTTTAGCTGGAGGTGCCTCTGGGGAGATGTTGAGGGGAGCAGGATGAGTCTGTCCTCATTTCTGGAGGAGGTATGGGTCTCCTGCTAGCCAGAGGTCTGTGCAGGGCTGTTTCCCTGCAGCAGGCTTGCTTGGCTCACAGACACCCGTGGTGCTAGCTCCAGCATGGTACGTGTGAGCAGTGTTGGCCACGCTCACAGGCTGGCGGTGCTCCTGTTTGCCATCAGCCTTCCCTCCTGGATCAGGGCCGCTACCGATTGCTGAGGGGTGGCCAGGAGCAGCTCCCTCTGGTGAAACTCTTTTGTGCTTTTATCTCCCTTTTCTTGGCAGTAAACTGCCACTGGCTCCCAGCCATGGCCCTCTCGCCCTCCCCAGTGCCCAGCATGCATGCTCAGCCAGTGCCTACTTCTCTTCCAGCAGCTGGCCCTACTCTTCCTCCACAGCTGGCTGCTGCCCCCTACTGTGGTAATTATTATTTATTATGGATATTCAGTGTACATTATGTGTCCAAAATCCAGTACAGTCTGAATCGCTACCAGGGACCCACTGTGTGGGCAGAAGCACACGGTCATGCAGAGTTGCTGCACATTGATATTCACTTGACTCTCACACAGGGAAAGACTGAGGGGAAAGGGGTGAAGGTGGCTGTTGGCACCTATTAGCACTATCTGATGTGACACCTATTCTCTGTGCTGTGTTATCTGACTCCTGTGACAGCGCAGCTGAGCGCAGAGCTCCTTTTTCTCCACCTTGCTATCAGTAGCAGGTCTCCTGCTATTCCTGTTACCTAGCTGGAAACACCTGAGGTGTTTTCCAAAAGTCATGGTTGCTACATAATCACAGTTTAACTCCCTATTGCTGTGAATGCAGACATTGCTTGACACAGCATGGCTATGTGGGATACCATTTTCTTTCCTATTTCTCTCCATCACCTTCTTCTCTGGGTTTCTTTGTTCATGCGTCCCTCTCCTTACACTTCAACATTCCTTCGCTCCCTGTCTCCCTGAAGACACCACCCTCAGTTAAAAACAGAGGAGCTGTAACTCCCACAACTCAGTGCACAGGCAAAAGTACCTGGAGGGAGAAGCAGATTTCTTTACATTTGGAAAAATACAGAATCCTGGACATATTCCACACATATATATGCATGTGTGAGAGGCAGGTTCTCAGCTGTGCCCTGTTCAAGAGGACGGAGCAATACTGCTCCATGGCAGCTGGGGATCTGTCCCGATATGTAAATGTAAATATCTATTTTTACTAAGCCTCCTACAGTTTGCTTTTAAAAAAAGCTTTCTCTTTAGACACTGGAAACATACAAGCCAGTCAGAAGTGTCCCACTTTCTATATTTTCTCTAATTTCTACCTGTGACTTCCTTTGAAAGCTTTCAAAATCTAATGAATTCAAGAGACAAAGCGAATTAAAACTGGAGAAGCTTTGCCTTCAGCACACTGGGCCTAGTCTACAGGAACTAAAAAAACTAGGAGAGAAAATGGAAGGGTACAAAGCCATGTAAATCCAGACAATTTAAAATGTTTGATTGTAAATGGGTTCACCAAACCCAGCAAAATTCCCACTATTACTTGCAATCTTGTGCCTTTTCAGCTAGCTGCAGCAAGTCAATGTAAAGAACAAATACTTACAGTCTCTGCATCAGAGCACTTTTTGCCATGGATCACTTTTTAAATTGTTTTGGGTTTACATTTAATTGCTTCCTTTGCATGCTATGTGTACATATGCACTCCTCCCACCCCCCATATTTCATACGTAACTGTTTTGTAGGCTGAAGTCTTTGAATATGGAGTATTCAAACCTCAGAGCACAAACCTCAGGAGTTTCAACCCAGGAATTGATTTGTCCTCTTTTAAGATGGGAACCACATGTGTGACATCTGAATCCAGATCTTGGGAGGATTCTGGATACACTAATTTGAATGCATCAAGGTTTGGGATTCAGACTCATTTATTTGTTATGATACTAGTCCTGATGCCTACCACTGGGTGTTCACCTTCCCCTGCCTCAATAGAAAGAGAAATGCTTCTCATATTCACTTCTTCCAGCCTGATTTGTAGTTCATTCCAGGATGAAATTATCATCAAGTATTATTCTCAGTTTTGTTTCTTAATATTCCCGGTGACAATTGCTTATAATTGACCCCGCTGAAACCTTTAGAATCTTTGGAAAATTTGGTCACATTTCTCTGAGAAAACTCTGTCATCCCACTTTTCCTCTGAAAGCTGCTCCACTGGTTTTTCAAAGTAACCGAGAGCACTTGCCCCCTTGTAACAGCCTTAGTGGTTTGGGAGACAGAAGAACACCTTCATGGGGTGTTCTTGTCCAACAAGCTCTCTCTTGAGCTGCTGCTCAGAACTAGTATTTTTGGGCTCCCTCAAACTGTGGCAAACTTCAAAGCTCTTTTATTCCCAGGATTTTCCTCATCTCCTTTTGAAGACAGGCAACATAATAGGGCTTCCTAGCCTTCTTGTGCTGCTGCATTTTTCAAGGGAAGGAGGCATCCTCTTGTCAGTATCTTGGCTTTTTCTCACTTTATTTCCCCTCAGAACTCCCAGCTGAACACCATCCGGTTGTGGTGATTTACTGCACTTGAGTTTCTCAAGTTACTCTACAACTTCCTCCTTAGAGACTTCAATCTGTATAAAGGCCACACTCTGATTTTCTTTGCAAAGTGCCTTTGGCACAGGAATTTCTACACTGCTCTCAGCAGCAGACACAATGCAAGAGATTAATTTAACTCCTCTGCTAGCTTGCTGCACTCTTCTGACCCACTGTACATGGATTTGTGGGGATCTCTGCAATGTTTTTGTGCAAAGTCCAGGCTAAGAACAGTATTCACCAATAGGTGAGGCTTGTCTCTCAACTGGTATTTCCTTGCTGTTCCACTGAAGGATATTTCTGTATGTTGCTACAACCACTCTCAGCACATCTTATTCGACTGGTTTATTAAGCCCAGTATCATCCCTCTGCACTACATCCATCACAGGTGGGTTAAACTCTCACTGATGCACTGGCACTGTTCCAAGGGACATGTTCAGGTGAGGAGCTGGTCCTGCAGGAGACCCTTCCCTAGTGCTTTGGCAATCCACCCCCTGACAGGTCACAGCAACGGGGCAGGATGAGTGCTCAGCACCACAACACAAGAGGAGCGGGGTTTGTATCCTGGCCTGTGGTCTGGCCCTCATCAAGTGAAAAAACCTTTGGTCTTGCCTTTCACTGGAGGGATGGAGCAATCCTTTCTCTTTTCTGCTCTTTCTTTTATATATTTTTATTTCTGTTTCTTCCCACTCCCTTTCTGTTTTGAGAAAGACGGAAATGCCGTATGGCAAATCTAGTCTTTAGTTATTTTGAAGGACAGAACTAGAACATCAGAAATGGGGCAAATACTCTCCATGTCCTGTTTTATTCTCTGGCTGGTGTAGATTGGCCTTCAGTACTGATATTTCAAAAGAAGGTCAGTTTTATGAAAAAACGTGCTCACAAACACTACTGAGCTTTGTGGCTTAAAATTTATTTCAGTGAACTTTGATGATCATTACTTGTTCTGTTTATAGAGTCAAACCCAAGAAATTGGCTTAATTTGTACTGCATTCACTAAAGAAACATATGTCGATTTGAGACACAGACAAGCATCCCTTTGATATGGTATGGATATGAGATTGGTGTTCACTACAGCTGCCTAAGGCCCAGATATTGAGACTTTATCAGAAATCAGTTCCATGACTTCATTCATCAAAGAGAAAAACATTTATGCTGTTGAGTCTGTCCTAGCTTTCTCAAAGGAAAAGCTGTAGAAAGCCTACTGTGGGTATCCTTATTTCACTAACTTTCTTATTTCAAATGAAGAATTAAAATCTGAGAGCTCTATTTCTTATAGGCTTTTCTGAATAAAGACCCTGAGCTTCCTAAAACTTCCTAAATTGAAGTGAAATATGTCTCAAGATTCATAACTGCAGAGCTGTCAGCTGAAGTCCAGCCTATGAAATCTATGTCAATATACAAACAGGCATGCTCATCCCTAGCACATCTGTCTGTAATAAATGAAAATACCTTAGAAATTAATTTGGTCTTTTGTTTTCTAAAATTTGGGAATTTATGTACAGAGCAGGATTCTTTATAAATTGCTTTGGCTATCTTAGAGTTAGCTATCTGGTCTCAGATAACTTTTCTTTCCCTGTCTGTCATGGATAGCACTTCCAGATCTCTGTTCAACCATTTCGTATAGCCATTATAGGTTGGTATCTCATTTGGCCATATGAAAATAAATCTCTCTTACTGGTGGAGTCTCTTTCTCTCTGAACTACAGAGGGAGTGTAGGCAATTGCCTTAGACCAAACCACTAAGGTGATACTATCTCTTTGCTAATGTTTTATTTACACTTTGGTTTATTAACACTTCCACACTAAGGTAAGTAATTCTGATTTGATGTATGTTTTTCTTTTGCTGTGGTCCACAATAATGACAATGCCTCCCAAATATCCCTCTTCTAATCTGTTTTATGGAATTCATTTCCAGTTTTTCTGCTTGTGTAACAAGAAATGCTACTTTCTTGGTCTCATTTTCATAATCTACAGGTATTCTTATTTTAACTTGCAATATTTTGACTGAATGTAGTGATATACTAGGATCGCACTTAGCACATGAGCAAAATGATCTTGTGGTACTGTACAAAGTAAAGATACAGAGAATAAATTACAGGGATGCAATTTTAAGATGCTTCTCCTAACTGATATAACCAATTTTGTACAATTGTAATATTGACAAAATATATCAGAATACACATTTGAATTACTTTGAAAGCATAATTTCAGTGGCCAGAACAAATATAATGTGTTGATATTTATAAAATATGGTCAGAAATAATTAAGTGAAGTAATTGAAATCATACTATACAGCACATAAGGCAATTTCTCAATTTTTGCACTCTGCCTTCTCACAAAACAAGCAGGTTGCACAATGCCCTAAAAAGTAAGGTTCTAGGAGATCAAAAATCTGTCAGAGGCTATTGGGAAGAGACACCCAAAGGTATACAAAGCACAGAAGACAACAATAAAGAATAGTCCTATAGAGATTCATAGCTCTTCCTAATTAAGAAGCAAGGCAAGGCTTGGCCTTTTATTTTAATAATGCTTCCAGAACTTGAAAATCCTGTTACATGGCCATGCTGGTGAGAGAAGAGTACCAACTACTGCTGTTGGAAAGGTACAAAAAGCAGCAAACCTTTATTTTGGCTTTTGGGTTACTTTGAAGTCTGTTTACTGTGCAGAATGTATGTGCTGTCAGGACACAGGCTGGTCCCTTCTCAAAACCTCTGCATCAGCAATCAATTTTTCTTATTAAAACTTGTATGCTATTCTCTTTCTCTATTCTCTCCCTCTCTAAGATACTGAAACTATTGTTCAAGGCTCAATTTCTATTGTTCTGGTTCACCTGCCAGTGGTCTGATCACACCCACCATTGCATCGCCCCAGTCCCTTACTACGCCTTACCCAAGAATGTGCGACACCTTCCTCTCCTCTTCATGGGATTTTTGCCAGATAGGAAAAGACAGATAGTGCCTGGAAGTGCTGCCTCCTGTGTCAGTCAGGCTTCTAAAAATTCTCCCTGCTCCACATGGCTTACTGTGGGCAACTACAAGAAATCTACACAGAATGCTTTTTGGAGAATGACTTCTTTGCATTGTCCTTCTCACACATCTCTGCATAGTCCCATGCAGTAGTCTGCACTTTTGCTTGGGATAGGAAATATTCACAGACAAATAACAAACAGCTGCTCTCATCATCTTCATTGATGTCAAAGGCTGTTGTATAGGTGAACCAGGAGGGAAAGCTTATTGTAAAGTGTGAATGGAGTAAAGACTATGTTGAAACATTCCACACAATTGAGCACATTTGCAGGGATGATTACTTCTTCACTTCACAGTACTCAGTACATTGCTTGCTTCTCTCAGTAGGACCTACTTCCTGATGAAATACTACTGAATGGAGTAAATCTGTGCCATAGGTGTGATGGTTGATCCAAAACGAATGATTAGTAAACATCTTTCAGTTGGTGTTGAAAACAGAGATGAACAAGAAATGAACTTTAAATGCAAAAAAATTTGTTGATTACATCCATTCCATTCATGGGGTGATTCATGGTTGTTTTCTCTCTGCAAATTTTCATCAGCATTGAAAAATTTTGCCAAATCTAAGAAAATGTCAAGACCTTGGCATAAATCTGTTACTTGCTCATGCATTGGAGTCTAGTCAACAGTTTCTAATTTCGTTACAAAGCATTTTAAAATTTATCTATAATTTCTGGACTCTTTAAGATTTTAGGAAAGTTCTGACACAAATTTGGATGTGGAAATGGGATCTTAAGGATAGATGTACATAACTCTCTGAAGAGTTATGATGTAACCTTGGCTTGCAAGAGTCTGTTCTATGAGTGATTTTGATTAATCTTCAGATGCAAATGTCACAGTTTAGGGCCATTTATAAAATTTTTGAGTCTTGCAACTGGCTCTGAACATTAGTGTACTTGGGAAGACCCATGACACTGTGTGTGATCTCAAAGTGGCATCTTGGAAAGGCAGGTTTTGTTCTTCTTTTTCTCCCTACAGATCCTTAAAAATATGTAAATCTATGTGATCTGCTTCTCTTACAAAGAGTTGAAAATTCAGCTATGGATCAAAGATTAGAGCATATGCCTATTATTGCAGCTGCCAGTTAACTGATCCAAATGTTTAACTCTTTAAAGAAATAGAGGGTCAGCAGCTTTCTGAATAATTGTTTCCAGACAGTCTTCTGTTGGTTGGATTTCTATATCACATTCAACTTCAATTGCTGCTGTCATTTATCTCCATTCCACAGAGTTTAACTTTACTAAATTCACATGTTAGTATTTGAGTCACTTACTCTTAGACACATCCAGAGCATGCTCCATGCTCGTTGACTGTTTTTTATGGTGCCTCACAGATTAAATGGGAAAAACTGATGCCATCCAAACACCTGCCCCGTGTCTTTTGTCATGCTAGAAAGTTCAGAGACATAGAAACCAGGCCATAAATTACTCAAAAAAGACTCAAAAATAAAACAAGACAGGGTGTGTACCAATCTTTTTGAAAGCTTGTCTTCACTTCAGTATCGACAGTCAGAATGGAAGGTGGTTTGATGACAGCCACGGTGCCCCATTGTGAGAAAACACTACTTCATTGGGCAGCACTTCCTTGTCTTTCAGTCTTGTCTTGCCCTCGTGATTTTCAGAGGTTTTCTGATCATGTCCTTTGTCCCACTCTGGTGGGCATCACGTCAGTCTCAAGTCCCCCAGACACGGGACCTTGTGTTGGGATCAGCATTACCGTCCACATTCCAGTGCTTCCTGCCGGAGAGTCACCAACCGCTGTCTGCTGCAGGCTTTTATGCTGTATTAGTCTCCTTCACCATCTTCCTCCTGCTTTGGTGCAGTTGCAAATCAAGCAGTTGTTACCTAAAATGATACAAAAAATGGTGTAGGGGTTTTATTTTTAGATTATGGTAAACTGAAAAATAAAACATATTGGAACTCTGTTCTTTTTCCAGTTTTGGTCTGGACTATTCAGTGCCAGCATGCCCTACTTCATCAAGTAACCAAGTCTCAAGTTAAATGCTTTCCTCAACAGATATTTGATTTTGAGAAAGACAGCAAATGTGCTACTCTAAACTAAAAAGGACTAAGGAGACAAAAGGGTTAAGGGCAGGGTCTAGACCCTTAGCATCTCCTCAGGAGGAATGATAAACACCTCTCTTTGGCCGGGTCCAGTTTCCTACACCTTTCTGAGGAGCAGTAATGGAGAGTGCTATTTATTATGTGTTGGGATGAACGTAGGGAATGTTTTCCACCATTTAAAAAAATAAAATCCAGAATTTATGGGAGTTTGAAAAGCAATTTCCTTTTAAGGTGCAAATTCCTAATTTGCCACATAAAAGTACAGGAATTAAGTGCTAAATCCTTCTTTGCCAGTGAGACTTGTGAAAGGAGGTACGAAAAAAGAGTTACTGTTAGGTTTCTATTCATGTCTCCTGAAAGCCAATGTATGCAAAAGTGCTGAAACAGCCCTGATTTTTTTTTCAAAGCCTTCCTGCCGTTTCTGACTGACTTTTAAAAAATGAACCCTTGTCCAGTTTTATTTGTGTGGTGGGTTCTGATTTTGTTCTGCCTGTACTGTATCACTTTTCTCTCCTCACCATTAATCTTCCATGAATGTTCCCTGGGGCACAGTTCTCCCTTTTCTGCATGGAGAGTTTCTATTGAAATTAATGGACTTTCTTCTCGTGGGTGGAAGGGAGAATACACCCTTATATCAGCCCTGTTGCAAAAGAATATTATTCATTGAAAAAAAGTGTTAGTCTCACTCCTGAAAGCCCAAGGTCTAGTCAGGCAGATTATAGTGGGAGATCCCAACAGGAGGCCTGGTACAGAAGTGAGAACTACTTGTCCAACATGAAAACAAAAGCCAGAACAGAAGACTTTTTAAATGTTGGAACAAAATCCCATGGAAAGTCAGTGCATATACTATATGATGAAGTGTACTGTCCCAAACCTAATTCTAGGGAAGATCCATCTGGTGGAATACAGTGCAGTGAAGATATCCATTCATGACCTGTAGAACCAGGCATGTTCACAAGAACAGCATGACACCAAAGACTAATTTGATCTTCAAAGAGGCACTGCAGATTGGCCAGTGGTGCCGGGCCATGCAAATAAAGGCATGTTGTACTGTGCAGATGTATCACCTCATTTGGAGCAGGGGCTTGGGAGCTTGGGCATCTTTGACACAGTTGAGCATTGCACAATGTACACATGCTAATAAGCATGGCTGCATGCCCTTAGAGGCTCAAATGGAAAAGTCTTATGTTCCTTCACAGAGAACCCTTTGCTGAATTAAAGAGGGTGTTGACAACCTTCAATTGAAACTGCATAAATTCTCATAGGAAGGATAGTAGCTGCAATATGAGGTCTTGAGGCAGGCGGATGACCTTATAAAATATACTACAGTATCTAAGTTTAGTAAAACAAACACACTGTATTTAAGTAGGCTATGGAAATGTAAATATGCTTGAGGACTGGCCCCAAGCAGTTTATGCTACGGTAATGTTGCTGTCACATTTTGGATAGATCATTGCTGTAGATACTATAATCTAAGGCTAGGAGATAGAATTTAATATGCATGGAGAAATTTAAATAGAGGATAAAAAGCCCTCTTTCCTCAACAGTATTTTCAGGAATGAACCTCACCTCCACCTTGTAATCCAAAAAAACCCCAAGCTTGTCTAAAGTGGCATTATATGGATGGGCTGGGCCACTCCAATATTTTTAATAATTTGGGACATTTCACAGGGAAGTCCTTTTAGTAAGGGACTCCTTCCACAGTGCCTGTTTGCTTCCCATGATTCTTTGTACCAGGCAGTGCTAGAAAGGGTAGCAAAGGTTTGACAACCACCGCGGCAGATAAATAAGGATTTCTTGTGTGTTTACGGTTTGTGAAACCTTGATTGTTGTATAATTAACATGTCAGTTACCCTTGGATTTTCAGTTTTAGCAACCGATGTGTTTTTAATGTTTACATTTGATTTGAGCATCTCTGACAAAGCTCTTGTTACTCATTTGTGTGTATTTGTATTTTGGTTGAAGATTATATACATATCTATCAAGATGATTGCTTTAAACAGTGCTCTATCTGCTCCTTCCACCAAACCTGGATCGCTTGCTTTAAGATTAGCCTTGTCAAATTTACTTAAAGTGACCAGGCAAATACATACAACTAATTTTGTTATAGGCAAAATTAACTAATGCTCTTTTTCATGGTGAGGTGCTGTAATGATTTTATATAGCAGTCAAACTATTTAAATACTAATGCTGTCTTCATGCTGTAATCACCATTCTAGTCAGATGTCATTTTTAGTAGCCTATAGGGAATTCCATCCCTTAATTATTCTTCAATACACAAACCAAGCATTCTTTAATTGGTGTAAATTGAACAGTGTTCCAACGCAAACAAGAAGAGGACAAACTAATCAATGATTCTGGGCATGTCTATTGGAAAGCTATTGCCATTAGATCAAGTAACGAATCCTCGACTCCATTAGCTTCAGAGGAACGATGGGGGAAAAATACTGCTAATGCCTCTTCTTACTATCAATCAGTAATGAAAAGTGTGTAGCAAATCCTTTAGCAGAACTCCAGCTTTTCTTGAAAGTGCTCATGGAAATTTAAAATATGAAGATATTCTGACTTCAGACTCCCGAGTCATATGTCTTTGATGGGGATTTGTCTGGAAACAATGTGTTTTTGTTCTCTGCTGCCTTTAGTCATGTGGCCTGTTTTTTATTTTTCTTTTTCAAATAAATGATTCTTGAATGATAACATAACTTTTTTCAACTTGTCAGGAACTTCTGGGTGAATTTTCTGTCTCTTTCAGGCTGTTCTCTGTACATTCATATGTATTCACCTCTGCAGCACAACATAAATTGGTTGGCTCTCCCATCTCTTTTTTAATACAATCTGAAATAAAGGTACTGTATTTAAGAAACAGATGAAAAATCCTTCTCATAAATGTGTCACACTCACTTTTCATTCTTGTCTCTTTTTATCAGTTCTCTAAAACTGATTATTTATCTCTGGAGAGGGAGGAAAAAAAAAAAGTAAAAGGCCCATTACAAACCTCTGGCCCAGATCTGCCAGTCTTAGAGTTTTAGTTAGTGTGGAAAGTGAAACTCCTCTGGAAAGAGATATACTGGCTATGGTTGTTCACTTTTTAATCTATTTGTTTTTGATATAATATGCTATTTACTGTTTAAGGACCTTTCATGTTGCTTTAAATTGAAGTTTTTAAAACGAGTCTAGCATAAAAAGCTTTAAGTGACATAGGCTGAGAAGAAAAATACAGCATCTTGTACAGACAGCCTTTGTTCACCACATTACAGCTGAAAGAAGTGTAGAGCAGGCTTGGTAGATAACCTGCCTTCTTAAAACAAGAGGGTTTCTAATTTCCACACATCCTAATCACAGTCAGATTACTTCACTCTCTGTACCAGACCCCTCAGGGCTGGCTCTAGGTTTTGCTGTGAAGTCACATGTGTGGGGCCTGAGGCGTTTTTCCACTTTACTTTTTTCTTTTTTAATCCTTTTGCCGGGTGGGACTCTCTCACTGGCTCTGTTGTCATGGGTGGCTGACTAGGGTGGTAAGGAAGAGAGCAGCACAGGTAATCACTCTCAAGGTTTCATACCTGTTTTTTTCTTATGAGGATGAAGATGCTGCAATGTGTGTTTTCTGAGGAAAAGGAAGCTTCTCCCCTCACCTCCTTTCCCAGACCAGTGTGTGATTTCCAGGTAATTAATTCCCCTCTGTTTCCCTACTTTTTTCCTTTGCTGGTTGGCTCTTGTGTGTGGTTTTACTATTTCTCAAAAAATTAAAGTGTGCCATCCAGCTCGAGGTATCTTTCTTCTTTTGGTTACTCTTCAATATCTTCTGTAGTAGCTGTTAGAGGATGTTGATGCCAGCAAGTGGTTATGAAGCTTGAAGTGGGGATTGTAGAGTGTTGAAGAGGATTTTCAAGAGTGATAAACTTCTCACTCTGCTGAGAGAGAGCATGTTCTGAAAGCCAGTGGGTCCTTTGGAGTCTGTATCTGCTTCCTTGGTTTGGAGATTTGGTCCCTGAAACAAAAGGATGCCAAGTGTCCAGGGCCCAAGGAGAGGGGACACACTCAAAGAGAGATTGTGGGGCAGCTGTGGGGTGCAGAGGGGATACATGCCTTGAGATGACACCAGACAGTCTGGAGTCTGACTCTACCTTGTTATAAAAAAATGAGGCCTTTTATAACTCTGTACTATGCATACTATGTTACAAAGGGAAAACTTTACCTAAGCAGAATGTTTGTTAAGATGTTTCTTTAAAGATTTAATGAAGTTAAACTTTGCATATTTTGGTAAATCTTGTGAATTTCACTCTTTTAAAAAAAGGCAGTTGTACCACTATTTCCATCTACATGAACAAGCCTTACTGGAGTTGAAACCACATAAGAAAAGAATCAGGCCAACTTCAAAACTACACTTGGGATCCAAATGACACCACTGGGAGGATTTAGCATAATAAGTTTACCTGAAGTTGGAACCTGTGCTGGCAGTTGCATGCCAAATGTGGTTTAGCCTATAAGAAAGGGCTAAGATTTGTCATCTGATATTCATGAAAAACAAAGAAAGATATTTTTATTTTGGTTTATTTTTCAAAAAAAGCCAGCCCCAGATTGTTGGGAAAGCTTCAGTAGAATAATTTCTTAATCACTTCTATGTTCTTAGGCATATCTGGCCTTCAAAGTCCATATTAAAACTCCCCACTGATTTCCTTGGGATTATGCCCCTCAGAATGGATGACAGGAGAAACAAATACTCATCAAGCCTCAGCCATTGCCTGGCAATCCCAAGGGAAATGCCCCTCTGATCCCCACAAGGAAATCCTCAGACACCATTTTACAGGATAAGGAAAATCTCTTCTTTCCCAAGGATGACAGAAAGAGAGAAAGACAGACCATGTGAGGCAGGATGTGCCGCTCCCTTTTTGAGACAAAGAGAAAACACTAGCACACGAGCAGCCAAGGGAAGGGAAACCAGCAGAAGGCTTTTGTAAAAGGCTAGGATAGTTAGTGTGGATGCTTCAATCTAAAGAGATACAAATGTGTTAATGAAATAATGTGAAAAGTCCTAATTTTAGAGTGTGACAATATTTCAAAATTCTTTTTACCTTGCTACATACTTTAAAATTTATGCAGGTGACTCCAGAGATCATTCTGATTTGAAAAATCTATGTTTTAAATGATATGAGACATTTGTTTTCTTTTCTGAATTTAAGAGTGAAGTGTATGTTATACAGGTGTGACTCTTCAGTTTGGTGCTACACAGGGACACGCGCTGGACTCAGTGGTCATTGTGGGTCCCTTTCAACTCAGCATATTCTGTGATTTTGTGTTTCTATGTTTTTTTTTCATCAAATATACAGATACTACCTGAAAGAAATAATATTCTCACTCAGACTTGCATTATAAAGTTTTGTATTCTGTGTACTTTTGATAAATTGCTATTGTATCAAGTTGCTATTGATATTTGAACAGAGTTTGAGATTGCTTTGCTTTGTAATCTCCACTTGGTCACAGTCATAGAGACTCTGCTTCTAAAATCTGTTGAATATACTCCAATTCTAATGATAAAGTTATGGCATATTGACTTGCTTTATTTTATAGTACTTAAGCCAGCTAATTAATCACAGAAAACTTCTATTTTTAAAAAAAAATTTAATTTTAATTTTAATTTTTTGTTTTGTTATGTTAATGAGCTCACCTTTGGTCATGCAGACCATTCTATCTGTCCTGCTTCAGCAGATAAGTCCCATCCACAATTGCTATTACTCTTAATGGCTGCTGTACTGGGCATTTATAGTGTGTTTCTTGCCCTAGATTAATTTTAAAGTTTTTTTTTTTTTGGTACCACAAAAGCAAGAGTTCCATCAGCTTCTTAAAATAAATTAAAATATCAGTGTAATAACTGCTAAGGAATTGCTGTCAGCTAAAAACTATATTCACATTATTTTGAAAAGTAGCTTGCACAGCCTATTCTCAAAGGTCTTCAGTGGGGGAGACTCCAGACCCTCTGTAAACAATAATTTCCACAGCTTCAATGTCTTCACTGTGAGAAAATTTTTGCCAGCATTTGACCTGACTTTCCTTTGTTTCAATGTAGTACTGTCACTTTCTGTCATCTGGCTGTAGTCCTGAAATACAAACTCTTCCCTGCCCCTTCCCAGAAGGCTTTTAACATTTGAAGTCCTTGATTTTTATGTCCACTCATTTTCTTTTCCAGATGAAATCACCCCAGTTCAGATTTCTTTGCAGGTGACATTTCCCAAATTTCTGATCATTCCCATTCCTCTCCTTCGGACACTTTTGAAGGCAGCTGTATCTTTTTTGAAAAGTGGTGTTTTAATGGGGTCCCTGCCAGCGTGCAGCTGAGCAGCATGATCTCTGCCTTATCTTACAAGAAAGCTTCTGTCTGCTCAGCTCCCAACAGCTCAGCCCTCTGGCACCCAGATATGCTTCTGATTTTCTTTCCCACAACTCTGGGGGGAGAGAGAGAGAGAAATTCTCCCTCATTCAGAATCAAGCTTCAGTCTTGTGTTGCCTGCTCCTACCTAGTGGAACCTTCAAAGTTCTTCAGGAGCTGCTTAAGAGGGAAAGAGGGTCCTGGATATTATCTTTTGGAGGAGAAAGGAAACCAAGCTTTTTCCGAGTACATGAGAC
The DNA here is from genome assembly GCA_013397555.1 of Urocynchramus pylzowi. Lineage (NCBI taxonomy): Eukaryota > Metazoa > Chordata > Aves > Passeriformes > Fringillidae > Urocynchramus > Urocynchramus pylzowi. The sequence continues at coordinate 976,130 of VZRH01005249.1, forward strand.
ACCCATGCAATTCTTCTCTTTGTCTCTCTGTTTTCCTTCCAATATGAAAATCCCCTAAAAAATTGCAATGTTTAGTTTTATCTTATTTTATATTTTATTCTCATGTAATTATTCGCATTACTAATTTAAGCGAATGTGATATGAAAGCATCATTTTAAACCAAAAAAAGCCCAAAAAACCAAAAACTTGACCTTTTTTTAACCATTATTTCTTCCAAAGTGACTTGCATCATTAAGCATAAAAAATTTTTTCATCTTCAGGTCAGTAAAAATTTCATGAAAAACCCTCACCTAATTTTTGAGTGGTTGTTCTCTTTCTTGACTTGACACATTTGAGCAAAATAACTCACAGAAAATTCTAATATAATTCTGCCACCTATGTAAATTCATTTAGATTTTACATCCGATAACTGGTGTTTTTGTTTACAGCAGCATATTTTGAATATTTTCTAAAAAATTGCATGATTTTAATCACAGAAAACATAGACTTAGGTGCCTCACTCCCTTAAAGTTAACAGAAAACTCCCTTGAGCTTCTCTTGGGAAGAGTTGACCCTTTAATCTGTATTTGTTAAATAAAGTCCCTGAGATAGGCTGGTAGATAGGTTTCTTTGAGACACACTTGTATCAGTGTTAGGTATGTTTTTTTTTCTCATATACCTAGTTTTTTTAGACTGCTTAAGCAGTTACTAATGATTTTGCCACAATGATCTCCTCCTGACCCTCTGGTTTGTGTTTCTGTTCCTGTTTCGTGAAGGTAGATAAATATTTTGCAGAAGTGTGAATATATATATATATATATATATATGTATAAAACGAGTGGTTCATAATTAGTCTTCTGTTTTCTTACTCCATTAAATTCCATTCCACATGATCATTTCTGAACAAACATTTGCTGTCAATATTTGCTGAAAAAGTGCAACTCAACCAAGTAAATAAAGCAGTAGAAAACATAATTTTGTTTCTTCATTCAGCTAAATCCACTAAGACTTTAACACAAGTAGAAACTAAAGACAAAGGGAATTTCTTAAAATACGAAGGCCTGTAGCACATTTGCATTTTGAAATTAATTGCTGACCTAATTATTTGTCAGTAGTAGGATAAGTTAATCAAATATAACTTACAGTAAAGCTTCTAAACACCCACAGGATTTTCTCTCTCAGAGTAAATTGTCATAGTGGTCCAGTTTGACAATCCATTCTCACTGTCATCTTGTGACCAAAGGAAGACTATCTGCGAAATGGTACCATATGGAGACACAAGAGAGAATAAAATACTTAGATCTCCTGTACAAAGGCATGATAAGCTAACAGTCACCAGAGGAAGTCAGGAACAACGAAGCTTTGAAAAAAGAAATACCCTGCCTTTCAAATCCATTTAGATTTATTTTTATACTCTCTCCAATTTGGACTACAGTAGTCTGATAATAAATATGCATATAAAATAGAAATCAAACGTATTGTGCAATGTTTCATTTCTAGCGTATCTGTGGATCTGCATTTCATGCTTAGCATTAGTTTGATGAAAAGGCCAGTATTTATAGACAAGACTAGGACCTTTCCCTCTTCATCTTATGGAAACTGACTTTGTTATCCCCAAATAATATGTCGCAACCAACCGCTTCATGACCTGAGGCTAAGAATGCACAGTTTTACTTCAAAATGCACTTGGAAACAAAATCTGATGAAACAATCAGGTAATGTGACCAATGCATTATTTTCAAAAGGTATACCTAGGTGTTTGAGCTAGAAATACCTCATCAGTAGTAATATGAACTACTTCATTGCTTCTGTTATTACAGTACTGCCTCTCTCCTGTCATCTGCTGGCAATGGCAACCCACAGAAAAGGATGTTTTTCTGATCATTTTGCACTCATTAAATACAGCTGTCACAATAGCGGATGCGAGACTGCATACAAAACTTTTATGCCACGTCAAAATAAAGCAGAAACATTTTAAAAAGATCTGAAACCTTTGAAGCCTTTTCTTGAGAAATATTGAAATATTGCTTTTTGTTGTTGTTGTTTGCGACAATTGAAAATGTTCCACAGCTACACGCATTAAAACTCACTGCAGAACAAAACATCATCCATCAAAATTAAGGAAAAAAAGGAAAAAAATGGAGAAAAAACAAGACCAAACCAAATCTCTCTGAAGCACAAAGTGTTTGGTTTCTGAGAGTCTGAAGTTCTGGTTCATCACCTGATTTCTGGGGCTGAACATTCATTGAGTTTCAAGACCTCAAGGGACCTGACATTTAATTCTGGATTATAGATGAAATCTGCCCCATAAAACTTCCAGCTGAGTGAAAACATCTTCCCTTAGCTCCCCATTCTGAGAAACAGCTCCCTTTCAAGCTAAACAGCAGTAAATTCTGTATTTGTTTGACATTATTGCTGTAAAAAAAATATTTTAAAGGTCATTGTGAATGACCCCAAAACCATTTGGTGACTGGTGTGAACAGAGAACCCCTTATGAGTAGCATGAGTAATTACTCTGGTTTGGATGCAAGTGTGTTCTGAAATACTGTACCATGCAAGGTGACCTGTTGAAGACTTTGGTCACCCTGCAAGAGCTGCTGGAAAGAAATAATTTGCACCTGTCTTGCACCTCCCAAATTCAGAATTGCATGATCATAAAAGAATAAAAATTGTTAACTTTGAAGCATCTCCTTGGGTTGATGGCTACTGAGAAGCAGGTTAATTGAGAAGATAACAGATTTTCAAAGATACAGAATTTTCAAATGACACGCAAGTGTGGGTAAAATAGCTACTCATATGACCATACTTAAGATATTCAGGATGGCTGATCTTAAACTTCTATCAAGAGACTTCTTCAAAGACAGGATGATACAGGTATAAATCAATGACTTCTATTACTTGCAGTAACTCATTTAACAAAAATGAGATCCCTTCCTTTGTAGCAAGTCTGCTCTTTGTTGTAAATCTGCCTTCCTGAATGTATGGGCTTGGGCCAATTATGTCATTTACTTGTTGTAGGCTTTCCAGTCCCTTCTAAATTTTTAAATTGAAATTTTTGCCTGTGCAAACAATGACGATAAAAAAAGTGCAAGTGCATGTGCATGTACACACATGTGTACGTCTAAATGCACCTTTACCACACACCTGAAAAGTTCTTCATGCTCACAATCCTGCCAGCAGTAGGATGCATGGAAAGGAGGCCCTTGGAAGCCACGGCTGGTATGGAACGGCCCCAAGTTCTCTTATTCCCCCTGCAAAGTGCAAGCACATGATGGCCAAAGGGAGGCAACTTCCAGCATTTGTGTGGCTGGCACCCATGAAATGCAAGCTGCTTTCATTATGGGGAGCTAAGTGTGTCTCCATGAGATTTGGTGACACTTGCAACTGTTGTGTGGAGATATTATCAGCTCTCTCACTCTCTCTCTCTCCCCCCTCCTCTCCCTCTCTCTCTGACTTGCTTCTTCCTGATGCAACTATTTCCTGCTCCCTTTACTTCTCTTCCTGGATACCTTTTATATTTTCCTTTACCTTTGTTGATGGCACCTTTCCTGAGGCGAAAGAAAGAAAATTGTGTCCCTGGCTTTGGGAAAAGGAGAAAGACAGCACAAATCTTACTCCAAGAGCATATTCTCCTAGAGCAGCAGTTTTTGTTAGAAGGCATGACAAAATTTGTGAGTGAGAATACCAACACTGGGAAAAACATTTCTGAGTTCTTGTTTGCAATTACTGCCTACCATCAACATTCCTGGCTCATGCAGTCCCAAAATCAATTCATCTGATGTCCCAGACAGTCCCCTTCCCAGATTGCAGAAAACTTTTTTAGACAGCACTAGACTCCATAAATCTGAACCTCAGGGCTCTAGTCCCAGCTGTGGTTGTAGGGTCGAGTCACTCTGGGACTTGAGTGAATGGGGATAAATCACAGTGGAGTGACCACTGGAGGGAAGTACAGTCAGAAGAAATCTCAAACTGTAGGTTGAGAATGAGAATGAACAGAAATTAAGGCAAAGATGGAGAATTTGGCATGCATACAGGGAAGAAAGGAGTGAGAATTCAAATAAAGGGCACAAGTAATTAAAGACAGGCAGAAGAACAGAGGAAAAGGAGGAATATGAAAACAGTGAGGAAGAGAGGGAAGAATGCAATAAAGGGAAGGACAATACATGAAGTGGGAAAACCTTATGGGGAAAGTTGAGACACAGGGAAGATAAAACCCATGTGAAACACCTACAAGCAACATGTTGTTTGCAGCTACACCTTTCACCACCCAGAGGTCACTTTCTCTCTCAATATCAGAGTCCTCCTGCTGGTCTTGGGCCGACAGAGATACCCCACCAATGCCCTGCTCCTCTTCCTCCCTTCTGGGATCGGTGTTCCTTACTACTGCCATCCCATACCAGGTCAATACACTTGAATGCCTGGCCAACTCCTGTCTTATGGCTCTCAGAACTAATTTTCAGACTGGACTGTAATCTCAAAATCTGCCCGAGAGGGCACGGTATAATCCCAGCTCCATTTTAAAGGTCAAGTCCTGCAGGTTTTGCTTGGTTTTGATTCATTCAGACCTTCCAGTGATTTCAAAAGCCATTGACCTAGATAAGGGAGGGCAGAACTGGGGCCACAGTCAGATTTCCACTATAAAAAGTGACTTCATTTTCAGATGGTTTCACAGTACCTGCCGTGAGGTTTCACTGCGCTACGCTTCTTATTGAAATACGTGGAAGGTTCTGTACATCAAATACATAAAAGATTTGACTTTTAATTCCTACCATGTATTTTGGTAAGAGGAATTAAATGTCAAAACACAAAAGCAATTATACACTTAATGGTAAAAAACATATAATCAAGTCATTTTTTATATTTTCAAATTGTGGGGATTGAAATGAAAGGGCAAGAGGGTCTTACTTTGACATTATAGGAGATGGAAAGGCACATTTGTATCCTTTTGTACCTTTTACAAAATGAATATGCCTGTAATCAGACCCATTCATTTTGAAATGGAGATTGTGCTTAGATCTATGACATATTTGCGAGGGTGTTGAGAAAGTATCTAAGTAAAATGTGCCATAGGAAATCAACTCTGGGGAAATGCAGTTATTCTTCACGATGATATACAACTAGTTTGGCATAACACTAGGAGTGAAACAAAGCCTTTTGTATGGGCAAGTCATGGCTGTATATTTAAACAATCATCACTACAGCAAGGCAAAATTTCCTAACTCGGGAAGTGTCCAAGCTTCAAATTGCTGGAGGCTGGGACAGTGATCTGGGACACTGCTATAAGGTTATCAGCTTCTCCTCCTCAGTAGGCAGCTGCTGGAGGCCACTTTGGGGTTTAAGACATGGGTCTGTTTTTTAGCTTTGCCTTTGTCAGCTTAATTTTTATGTCCCTTTCCTCTATGTACCTAGCAAACTTAAAAGAGGAAGAAAGTAAAATCCTGGTGGTGCTTCTGCTTCTATGATATTTGAAAATAGTGGCTAATTGCCAGTGTTTCTGTACATTCCCTACCACAGTGAACCACTGCTCCTATTGCTAGGCTGGTAAGCACCCCTCCAGCAGTGAGCTGGTTCTCCAGTCTGGGCACAAGGACAGAGTGCACCACAGCTCTCTCCAGCTTGAGTAGGTGCCTCCCCTTCCCTGAGGCTGGGGATGACTGATGCACATTTACAGCCCAATCTGTCATTTCTCTATTGCAAGACCCTCTGTGGCTGAGACAGACAAGAGGTACAGAAATGGACTTGTGAGTTTAGTGACGACAGAGTGCTAAAATATCTCTTTTCCACTTCTACAGCAGTTTATGAGGGAATGGAAGACCTACTAGTGATAAATATTGCTACATTACTGCAATATGGCAATTGCTTATACTCAGCATCAATCTTTGTGAGCCATTAGACCAAATTTCTTTTTAACACTGCAAAGTCTACAAACATATCCCATCAAAAACATAACAGATGTAAAGTGTGGGATCATTCCTCCGTCCCACAGACTAGTGTACTCATATTTTTCCAAATTCTCAGGTCTGATTCCTGCTTATGACGATATTGCATTTGTGAAGCTGTGAAAAAACACTAAAAATTATTATGAATGTCCCTGCTATGTAAGTAAATATATACAGCTAAGTGGCTCTGACATGAGCTAGATGAAAACTCCAAAACAACAAATTTTAAAACATGACTTAAAATGCTCCAAAAATGAAATTCAAGCTGGATTACAAATCAGACCACATTTTTGTCATTCTATAGAGGAAATATTTATTTGTACCGTGGTGATTCCCTGTGTAAACAGATAGTTGGCACTTTGCTCAAAGCTTATCCAGGTAACCAACTTACAGAAAGGATTTCCCTTCAGTGGACTTAGATGAGCAACCTGTCCCAGACAAAATGTGGGTTATTTACTATGGAGCTGGGCAAGCTAGGGTTTTATTTTAATGTCAGCTCTAATTCTCGACTTCCAAAATTAATTTTGGCACCTGTTTTTTTTTTTTTTTTTTTGTTGTTGTGTAGAAATACTTATGTGTTTTCTTGATGACTCTTTAATAAAAGTATCATAAAGATTAAAAACCTGATCCCAACAAAAAAAAAAAAGGTAAAAATAATGATTTGAGGAAATATGGAAACACTGGCCAGTTCACCTGGAGATCTGCTGCTTCTGCAGGCTGCTTCATGTCTGTAGAGGTCCTAAAAAACACAAAAAGATTTTAAGAGAATACTTGTATTTATGTTTTATGACTTAGAAATGGTAGAGCATCTATTTTGCGTGCCAAAGCACTAATATTATATATCTATATTTAGCTTTCACTTTTAGTGGGTGTTATCTGCTAATGTGTATTTTGGGGANAAAAAATATAAAAAAAATAAAAAACCGGATCCAAAAAAACAAAAAAAAAAAAGGTAAAAATAATGATTTGAGGAAATATGGAAACACTGGCCAGTTCACCTGGAGATCTGCTGCTTCTGCAGGCTGCTTCATGTCTGTAGAGGTCCTAAAAAACACAAAAAGATTTTAAGAGAATACTTGTATTTATGTTTTATGACTTAGAAATGGTAGAGCATCTATTTTGCGTGCCAAAGCACTAATATTATATATCTATATTTAGCTTTCACTTTTAGTGGGTGTTATCTGCTAATGTGTATTTTGGGGAGTTTGAAAATTTAATGTAAAATTGTGGTATTTTTCACCTTCTGTAAAGAGTGTGTTTTTGGTAATAGAAGAGAAAAAATATCCCCAACCTGGTAAATGGTACTTACTGAGAAAGAGGTTTCTCTTTTCCAGGGAGAAGGAGACATCAAACTTTTAAATTCTACTTGCAGGCTCGCAATTTTATAGGGGAAAAAAAAGGATCATAAAAATCTTATTTTTTTACAAAAGTTAATTTCTCTCAAATTTTGACCCATTGAGTTCTATCAATTTGTGTTTCTCCACAGAGAGAATGCAATGACTGGCATAGGAAGTCTCTGAAAACAAATTTTTTGATGGACATTTCTGTCACCCTTACCATTACAGCATACATTTTCCTGTCACATAATATACGGTAATTATATGGATTTTCCTCTTTCCAAATCAGAGGAATGCCTCCTTACTTGAACGAAGGGGCCACAGACTACTAGTCAACCTAAAAATCCTGTTAGCATTACATCTCAGCATAAATAAAGAATTTGGATCAGTGCCTTGTTAGATCACCGCTATTTCTAGCTCGCTGAGTAAAAAGAGCATTTTTTGCAGCCTAGTTTGATAAGTAAAAGGTGTCTTTCTCACCTGCGTGCACTCTGAATTGTCACTCTCATTCTTTGTTCCTTTGCATGCGGCTGTTGTCAGCTCCCGAGTCACAGAACCACTTGCAGGAACGGCTCGGGAGAGTTTCGGAAGAAAGGAAAGGGAAAAAAGGAGCCGCATTTTTATTTAACAGGAGAAGGAGAACATAAAGAAAAGAAAGGTGTTCTCGAGAATGTAGCCTGCAGCCTTGTCAGGTAGCATTTCTTCAGATGGTTTTTTTCTCACCCCTTTCCCACCCCAAGATCTCTCTTCATCATTTTTTTAAACATCTCTTCTGGGACAGAGACATGAAAGTGAATTGTGGGTCAAAGGCAAGAATTAGGGGTTGCCAGGTCTGCTTTCTGATGGCTTTACTTTATCTTTGTGTCCGAGCTCTTGCCAGTTAGCAGGTACTGTGGGTTATCCATTCCAGTCACATCATTTTCTGCTTGATGACAAGCATCACACCTTCATCCATCACATTTACATTTCAAACTGCCACACTGCTCTATTGATTAATTATTTAGCAACTCTTGGCCACTTGTGAGCATTTCTGTGCTCACGTTTCACGGGGAAGGTCCATTCTTTTTATTTATGTGCAGTTTTGTAAAGCTAAAAAAATAAAAAAGGTAAAGCCTTTATCATACACACATCCCCCTAACCCATGTGTGTGTGCCTGTATCTATGCACACGTGTGTGAATACTTATGTGTGTGTGTGTCTGTGTGCACGCCAGTACAATTAGGTGCACACAGGGAGCAGAAGCAGGTAACCTGATCAATAAGCACATGCTCACACTGATAATAGATTTCTGAGTTTTCAGAGCACTGAACAGCAGATCAATGAGACCTTGCAGGTGTGCTGGAGCCGGGAATTGCATCAGCTACATCATGCTCCCTACAGACTTGCAGGGAACACAGACATTGTCCTCTGGGCTTTGTCACTTTGAGCAAAAACAGGTGGAGCATTTTTGCAGGTGCCTGCTAATGGCTGTGTTTCTTCCACATCACAGTCAGGAAAGGGCAGCCTCTGAACAAGACAGGAGATCCAATTCGACCTAGGGCTCAACTTGCTCCAGGAAATCACTCCATCTGTCTTTTCCTCAGTTCTCCTTTCATGAAATGCAGAATGAGGATCTAATCTCATAGTCCTTTTGCTTGCTTTATTTTATTGTCAGATAAAAATCCACTGTGAGAATAAAATCTACCTGCTCTACCTGAAAATATGTGTTAGCTCAGAAATCTGTGTTTGGCAGAATGATGTTTGGCCTTGCTTCTGTTCCCGGGGGCTCTCCTGGGTGCTCTGCTTTAGCTGGACACTTTCCTGACCCACCACCCCCACCCCTCACCCAGCAGTTCCCATGAGAGCAATCTGTAATCCTTTGGTGTCCCAGGTGGTGGTACCTTCCAGACTACTCTCTGATGTTGGTAACTGCTTGTCCAAAGATTCATGTCTCTAGAAGGAACAGCTGCAAGAAGAAAGCAAGATGCACGGTTCCACGATGGGAAGAGAAATGTTTTCAATATAGGCTTTGGAAAAGTCATCAAACACTTACGTTGAAGCAGAAAATGAGGTAATCTTGAAGTCAAGAATTAATTTAGTATTTTGATCTGTTTTAATGTTTTCTATTGTTTTCTTTATTCATAAGTATATTATGGATATAACCCAACAAATATAAACAGAGTGATTATTTTTCCTGTTACTAATTTTCAATGATTTTTGACTTATACAAAGCTTATTAAAATCAAAAAGAGTAGGTATATTACCTTTGTAGGTTCTGGATGAGACCTTTGAAGAGCAGGGACTACATGGCTTTTACTACTCCATCTCTCACATTTCTTTATTTATCCTTCAAACTCTAAAAGTCAGTGTAATACCACTGACTTTTTTGTTAATGAGCAGGATTTGTGTCAGTATTCAGCTCATTATGTGAATGCTGTTAGGCTAGGGTTGGTCAACATTTTTCTTGTTTTCTTGTAATTTTCAAAATTACTTGGTTTATTATAAAGTACATTGGGAACTTGAACAAGGTGAGTGTGTATCCTAGTTATATTTACAGTAAAATATTATACCACTCATACAATGCCACAAAACCCTCTGCTTGGTCTATTAGTGCTGCTGGTACACAATTTAGCACACAGAGAATAACTGACTGGGTCCCTTCTATTGAAAGTATTGAAATAAAAAAGTGGAGTTAGCCTTAGTTCTGACTTGTGGTGGAGGATTTGTTTGTTTGGTCAAATATAATCCCCCTCTCTGAGTGCAGTTAAAGGAAATATTTAATGTTTAATTTTTGCCATTAATTCGCCTGTGTTTGCTTCTCTTTCTGCCTCATTCAGTCCCTTTCTGTCTCTATTCTAACAGAAACTTTTGTGAAGTGCAAATTAATCTACTTGTATTTTTTCAGCTCTTTCCAGAACTCCTCCACCTCTGGCATTTAAAGTAACCACTTGATGCTGACAATCCAGACATCTCCCATATCTTCTGCCTTGTACAGCACCAAAACCACCAAAACTAGTGCCTGACAAAGAAGACCACTGAATCCCTGCTAGTGAGGGAAAAGTTTCTCTTGCTTTAGTGTATAAGGGAGGAAGGGAATGTAGCATGTAGCTCCTCCCTTGGAGGGAGACACAGCAATGGATGGTCTTATCTGTGAGAAATCCTGACCTCCCAATTTCCAGCGTACTATGAATATTCAGAGAAAAAATTTTTAATTTCTGCCTGTTATCCTAAGTTATTTTCACTGATATAACTTCTGTATGTGAAATATCATTGCAGTAGTATTAAGTTATAATTAGAATCATTAAAACTTCTAGTAATTTGAAAATCAACCCTTTCATGGTTAAACAAAGGTGATGATATCTATTACCTCTATAGTAAATGAAGTGTCTTATAATGTAAAGTGCAAAATTGAAGGACAGAATGTGAACTTTTAACTTATACAGCAGAGTGGTTTCTCTTACATGAGTAACTCCAATAAGAAAACAAAAATACTGGTACAGTGGCAACACTTGATAAGATAAAAGATATTATTATCTAGATTACTCTGTAGTACTCTTCCATTGTAAAGATCCAAAATTAAAAGAAGACAAATGAAGTTCTTTGTCTAATATTGTCATCATATAGTGACAATGTACTGATTTGCCTTTTAATTTTTCCCCCTTGATTTCTTTGAAATAGCCCTCCTCTGTAGAATAACAGTCTCTCTTACATACCTATTCATTCATTGATCCTAAAACCATCTGATAGAGGGATGATATGGCAGCAAAGCTCTTCACACTTTTTCTTTTTTGCTTGCTTCATCTCTTCACATTTGCAGTTAACAGGCTTGCTCTGTATAAAAAGAATAAACACAGTAATTTGTTTGCCATAGGTGTGTTTAATTTGTATTGTCACAAATAAAAAGGAAAAAAAGCACTTCTTCTTTTTTTGGCTAATGAGACCAGGAAAGTATTTTCATAATTGAAAACAAAGAGTCTTTTAAGTAAGAGTCTTATATTAGAAAGTGAGAACAATATCAAATGGACCCCTTTCGGCAAACTCTTCTCTAAAATGGCAAACATGATAACAAACAAAACCAATTAAGTTATGAGTGGACTTCTTACCTTACATAGATTAAAATACATAAACATAAAATTCTCAATATTTTACAGGATTACACAGCCTCTAATTCTTATTTATTAATTTTATTCTTACTAATTACCATTTCTGACTGCATAAATACTAGCCAGCATATCCTGCTATTACCACTAATGAGAAAGGTCCCAAGAAATTATATGACAGACACAAAAAATCCAAGTAGAGCAACAGGTGGTCCTTCATATTATCTATGAATACAGCATTACTTTACCATTTTGAGGAGCAAATATTCAGCTGTTGTTGAGAAGGTGGTCAATTGCCTCATCAAACTTAGCTGTCTTCCACTTGGTGACTAGAGTTCATTAAAGATGAACATCCACATCTTATTGTCAATCCTCTTCTGCAAAAGAATTATTGTTAATCAATTTTGATATAAAGGTCAGAGAAGAAGAATACTATGTCTTCTGCCCAAGCCTGGTGATTCAGTCAACAGAAAGAGCCAGTACAGTATTTTCCAGAGGAATTAAAAAGACAGACAAATAAACAACCAACCAAACCATGAAATGGCAAGTCATAGATCAAGCTAATAGTGCAGTGCTGTTGCCCATGGAGAACAGCACTCTTGCCTGACTTCCCAGCACATGGTGCATTTGCTCTTACTTTATTAGCCAAGCAGGACTCACTTGTGCCTTCCCAGTACACCCACAAGTCCCAGAAATACAGTGATAGTTCCATCTGTTATGGTAATATCATTAACAGCTATTCCTTTCAATCAAGGAACGCTATTTATCAGATGGTCACCTGTAGCAGGAAATCCCACAGATTGACCACATGCAACACAACTAATTTCTTTTTATTCCCTCTAAATTTACTATCTCATACCATTTAGCTACACTGACTGCCTTCTTGTTCATAAGTAATGTGACAGAAAAAATAAGGAGGTCATGACTCATGGTTTAATTAATCACTCCCAATTAATCACACCTTCAGGAGCCTCAAGTAGGTACAATATTGAGAAACAGACTTTCTTGCTGTGCCTTTTACACATAACATTGATCCAGAGAAAAGGGAGAGTGCTCCTGTCCCTCAGGGGTGTAACTCTCTGAGTTGCTTTGCTGGAGAATTACTACAGGGTTGAACAGAGAAACATCTTTGGGAAGCAATCACCTCACAGGAATACACATTTCTACTTCATTCCTGCCTTTCTCTACAAAAATGCTTGAAAAACATGCTGAAGTCATTGATCCATAGGTGCACAAAACCAGCTGTTTGCACCCAGTCCATCTTAACATTAATCTGGCTGAAATTGATAAACAAAAAGACACTGTGGCTTGTGAGATGAGCTCATTGTAGGTAACTGCTTTGTACCTGCACAGAAGGAAAAAAAGTAAATTATGGTCTGTCTCTTGTTTTCTCCAGAATAATAAATCTTAAAATTTTTCCTAAAGAATGGCATGCAGAGAGGGAACACCCTGATTCAGAGCACTGTGTCTAAGTGGGGGGGGGGTCTCTGCAAGGTGGAAGTGACAAGTCTGACTGTTCTGTGTCATGAGACAGACCTGGGGTAACCTCATACCTAGGCTGTTAGGTAAAACATTAGTTTACAGCATCACTGCTGTGACTATGATAACAATGCAAGAGATACGAATGGGGTTATTGATTTATTTGAATCAAATATTGTTAACATCAGCCAGAGGAGAGGACTCCAGGTCCCAAACTGGCCACTTTGCTGAAAAGGGCTATGATTACAGATAATTGCTGGAACTGGAGTATGGACCTTGTGTTTGTGACTTTCCATGTCCATCCGTTTTCCTCCCCTCTCTGCAATTTCTACCTTTCCCTCCAGATAATACAAAAGACAACAAACACCACACAAGAAAACACAGTCACTTCTGCAAAGCCATGCTTAAAGCAATGTGCAGTGCCATACCTAGACCTGCAAAAAGCTGGCCATTAGGCTTTGTTTCAATAGCCTTCTTTGGGGACAAAGAAAGAGAGGCTAGCACTGTGGTTAGAAGAGGTGCAAGGTGCACAGATGCACCTGTCACTTCCCCCTGGTTTTACCTCTCTCTAGAAAATGGGAGGTCTTGGAAGGAGGAAAGTACTTTAGGCTCTACTGACTTTAGGTGTAATTTCTTTGACTTTTGAGAGGGGAGACATCCTGAAGTCCAGAATTCTGGTGTCATGTGAGACCTTTTTCCTCCTCAGCTGGAGCTGTGACTGAGCTGTGAGCTGAATTTCACAGTCAATGCAGCAATCCAATAAGATAGTGCCTTGATGTTTGGTGGTTATCTTGATTTTGGTAGTGCAGTGGAAAACGTTTTGTACTTAACTTCACATAAATGACACAGGCACAGCGATGTGAAAAGTCCTGTAGGAGAGGTAGCAACTGCATACAGCTTTTAGGCTAAGGATTAGCTGCCTTTAAGTAGGTTGCCCTCACTAGATTGAGAACTGATTGCAATACCTTCTTGTCTCTTCTTTACCTCAATCAATAATTTTTAGGGTTCAAAATAATCAGAGCGCAATAATTCCTCCACAGGAACAGTCACGTAGTGATGAATTACATATTCCAGTCTGCATAAGTATGAAGAAGAAAGGCAAATCTTGAACAAAATCTGCTCTACTGAGGCTAAATTTGTGTCTCTGCAGCTGACAGGTATGTGTCTTTACTGCCTTGCAAAGTTTAATACTTAATGGGAGTAAGCTTTGGTAACAAAACAGACATTAAAAAACAGACAAACCAGCCAAAAGCTGAGCTGTATGTGTCCTGTGTGTGCCTTTAAATACTATTAAAATTGAATTTGACTGGACTTGCTCAAATCAGACCTGTTATCAACAACACATTGTCTCAGGAGACCAACATTTGTCCAGTTAGGGCTTCCTTCATTAATCGTCCAGCATCAAGCAAGCCAAATCCAAATCTGTGGAGAAAAAGCAATTAGATATTTTAAGCAGTGATAAGAACACCACAAATAATCAATTTCTATGGCATTAACAGCTACCTGGCCCAGAAAAAGTCTATAAAAGCTAGAATTTATTGCAGAACACCAGACAGCTTACAGAGCATTGATTCTTAGTAGTATGCATAGATTGCTGGATTTAAAGAGAAATCCCTAATGGTTTTTACCTTTAATTTTTTTCCTTTTAGAGGGAAAACAAGGATAAGGTGTTCATGAGGCCAAAATGCAGCAAAAGAAATGTCTAAGGACCGTTAAAAAGAATTTGCTTGTCTTTCAGATGAACAGAATACTGCCACACTGTTTGATGGCAATTATATGAAATCTAATGCATAAACTCTGTAAGAGCTGAGATGCTAAATACAGTCATAATATTCTATGGTTAGGAAGATACATTAATTTGGCTTATTTTTAAAACACCTTTTGTACCTGAGATGCCAACAGACTAGAAACCATTTTCATATTTGTTGTGCTTGTGAATCTTTAGGCTTTAAAGCCTTCTATTCCTCCGTTGCAATCTCATACTGGAGTATTTTATTCTGCATTAAACTTTGTGATTTGTAGCTATTTATAAAAGCAAAACAAAAGGTAGTGCAAAACCCAGCAGGCAGAGCATTATTGTCTGCAGTGGACAACAAAGTTTTAAAACCTATTTAGTCTTAATGTTCCCAAAAATTTTTTTTTGCATGTAGATGTTATAGTTGCTCTTTAAATGTTGAAGCAAAATGTATCTGAACTCAGATTTCTTGACCAACGGTCCGAGAGGTCAAAAGGGGCTTTGGCAATCTTCTTGTCTGACCCCCTGTATGCATGCACTAGAATCTTTCCCAAGTAGCTGGATTAAGCAATGTTTTTCAGAAAGATGTCTAATCTCATTTTAAAGACTCCAAGCTATGGTGAGTCCACCTCCTCCCTGGGTAAGCTCTTCCAGTGTTTAATTACCCTTACTGCTAGGAGACGGTGTCTTATTTCAAGGTTGAATTTGTCTAACAGCATTCAAATACTGAAAATGCAGGGTGTTTTAGAGAGAGCAAATATAAGTGACATGATACACTTTATACTAATCCTAAATCAAAAGATTATGGAAATATTGAAAACATGACAACTAAAGCTCTATTTTGGCAAACATTTATGCAAGGGGGTATCTCTCTGCATAGGAAATGGTTTTCTTTCAATTCTGCAAGCTTACACACGTGTGTAAAGTTACGCCAGGGCTTCAAGTGCAATTCAAAAAGAGGCATCTGGAGTGACTTTTGCTGAAAAAAATATTAGGCATTAACTAATAAATACAACCTCCCTGCATTTCTGCCCCCTTCTAAGCAGCCTTTGTGGCTGCTTATAAATACTAGAAGAAAAAGTGAGAAAACTTCCTCGTTGCAGAAATGTGATTGCTGCCATAGGGGGATGACTGCTGAAATCCAAACACAACCCAAGAGGGGAGAGAGGGAAAAAAAAAAAGGAAT
>VZRH01005249.1:996886-1001984 GCA_013397555.1 Urocynchramus pylzowi
TCTCTGCCTGTCAGAGACACATTGGATAAAAATTCTGGTTTTCAGTTTAGGTAAATCATGTCCTAGAGAAAAACAAAGAAAAATTAAAAAGCTCTCAAGATACAATGGGATCTATTCTGTCCTCACATGCATGACTTAGTTACAAGTGGGCTCCTTGCCAGCTTCTGAGCTCAGCAACACACATGCAATTTTCTTTGACTTAAACAGAGCATATATTTTTGTGGGCAGAATCTGGACTTTTTGCATATAGTAATTCCTATTATTTTTTCATTATTTGTATGTTATTATAAGGATCATGGCCTCATTGTTTTGAGCCTTGGGAAAACAAGGCTCTGTGTTCTACCCACTGGAGAGATTACGGCCCAGAAGAACCAACAGCATGTGAAGGGTGGGGGCAGTCTAACGATCAGTCCTCTACACGGTCATAGAGGATTGTGTAATTGGCATCACCTAGAAAATAACTGACTTTCTTGAAATGGATGCTTTCAGATGCCTGACAAATTCGCTGTGTGTGCCTTTCCTTTCTTTTCCATCACTGCACCCAGCACTACTTCACATCCCAAGTTTATTAAATCCTCATCCTCAGAGCTGGCTTACCCTGAGACCACACTCAGTCTTGTTTCAAGCACCTGCTTTTAACAGCAGGTCTACACACCACTGCTGCCAGATTCTGTGCTCAGCTACACATGTGGCTTCCTTTGACTTGGAGTATGTATTTTTCTGGGCACAGCCAGTTCTTTTAGGGTATGGCTCTACACAGACACAGAAGCCCATCTGGCTCACCTTTGCTTGGGGTTTGTAAAGGCCCTAGCAGAGGATACAGAGTGGAGGAATTTGAAGGAGCAGAAGGCAGTGGTCTTACTGCTGTGTTTCAGGACCATACCTGGCATCTGACACGACAGTGAAAGAAGCAGGAGCACATTGGTAGGTGGGAATAGTGTAAATGGGCTCTTCCTCTGAATGCATCTCTGCACACTGCACTTCACCATTTAGCGACCAGCATAGTGAAAGTAAGAAATCAGGTGGACTTAAGGACTTACTTCTATGTGATGGAAGTGAAAGAGTAGGGATAAGACAGAGGATTTTGAGTCCTCAGAAAAGAGCCAAATCAGTGTGTTCAGTCTCTTCTCTGTGCCTGTTTGAATGCCCGCAAGTACAGCTGGGGTTCTGCAGGTTTGGGAGGGGAGGGTTTCAGGGCAGGGAGCAGAGCCAGGGAACGACTGCTCTCTATCCCTCGCCACCCCTGGCACCTTTCCCAGTGGAAGTCAGAGTGGGGATTAACACACACGGAACTGGTTCTGTTCCAACTCCCCAAGAGGAAAACAACATTTTTTCAAGCTATATGATTCTTGTTTGTAGCTACGTGACACGTTATTTAATGGCTGTGAAATACTGCATTGTTCTGATTTTGAAGATGTGCACATCTTTGGAGGACCACTGTCATTTTTTTAAATGCTTTTTAAATGCAACATTTACAAACACCTTCATTTTCTTGTTGTTGCTGACTCGCTCATTGACATTTTAAGCTAAACAGCATATGGCTTATAGCTTTGTACAAGCAATTGTATACAATTCATACATTTTCTGGAATTAAAAAGCCTTGGAAACATGATGACAATTTTCAAAACTATAGGTTTATTCTTAAAACTAAGAGATCTGTGAGGTCTATTCTTCATTTTTACAGATTTTCCCAAGTGATCCAAAAGAGTTGCTCAGGGCTTCACAATTTCCTGGCTGCAAAACAACAGAAACAGCACAGGTGGATATTTAGATGCTTTATTCCCACGTGTGTTCAATGTTTTTTGTGGTCTTTAGATGGAAGGTTAATACTGCAGTGTAAGGTATTAATTACTGTTATCAGCATCTAAGATGTCTCTTGCTTAAGATTTAAATCAGCTTCCTCTGGAAACATAGGAAATAGGATTTAAAAGGCCTCGTGCATCAGGTTCAAACCCCAGCTTTTGCTGTCAACTGCACATCACACAATTGGTTTCATGAAGTGCCCAAGTTTCATGCTGCAACCAGTGAAGTTTCTTGCTTCCCCTGCTCCTGTTGGAGGGCTGCTCCAGGATATCATTCCGGTGCTTCCTCCTAATTTTTGGTTGGAGTTCATTAATGGCCATTTTATAACCATTTGTTCTTATGTCAACATCATCCTTTAAATAGCTCTTCTCCCTCTTTGTGTATTTATAGAAAACAGTTATGTTCCCATTCAGCCTTTGTTTTCTCTGTGTAAACAAGTAAGACACTTCTAATTTGCCATGTTAGATAGCCCTTCCTCCTCCTACCAGTGCACCTTTTTTGGTGCTTGTCCCAGTTTGAAATAATTGTAGCACATAGAAGCAATAAAATGGGTGACCCAAGTTGTGCACTGTCTGCCTGTACTCTGTGAGAGAAATATCATCCAATGAAAATTAAGAAAAAACCCACCATTTCCCTTCCCACTCTCCCTCGTCAAACCTTTATTTTTTTAATATAGGCACAATGTATCTAAGGATCATGATCACTGTTTATTAGCAAGGAGAGTGAGCTAAAATCTTCAAGTACCCAGCTTCTACCTCTTTCAGCCAGCTGCTGAAGCAATGCTACCCACCCAAACTGTGTGCCTAAACCCACTGCTTCATTGTTTGTTTTCTGAAGTTTACCATCTTGAGGCTATGCTCTCAGATTTCACCTTGTCCCATCCCATTTATTTTCTTCCCTTTTCTCTGCTTGCACTACAAGATACTATTGGTATTTTTTCCTAGCTTTGAGTAACCAGAAAATTTCACTTGCATATGCTCCCTTTGCTGCAGTGCGGGTGTTAATGAAAATAGGACCTTACAAAATGATTAATAATAAAAGCAGTATGTGTAGGACCTGATTACTGATCTCTGTCTATCCCAGTAGGTCTATTTTCAGTACAACCTGCAGTCACCTCTTCTCCAATCAATTCCCCTCAGTTCTTCCAAGTGATCTCCTCTTTCTCCAGTTTAAATAATACCCCTCCCCCTGCAATGATGATAATATGATTTACACATACCAGAGGAGCGAGATCTATTGCATCTCCTTTCTTTAGAAAAACCTGATTATTTATGACATGATCCATTTTTGGAAAAATCTGACGTGTTTCAACACATCTCTTGCTTCCCTCAAAATTAAATTTAAAACCTGGCATGCAATGAGAGCACATTATGAATCTGAATAAATGCTGCAACTGTTGTGTACTTGGTACTATAATGGGTTAATTGTTGCAGTGCAGGAGGCTGATAGGGAGCCACAAGAAGGTGCATGCCTTAATGAGGAGATGGTAAAGAGCCCTGGGGCATGGAATAGCGGCTAATATGAAGGAGAAAACAGTAGGATAGAAAGCTGAGTAACCCAAATAAAGATACATTTGCTCTTGTTTATGTTGCAATTACTGTCTTGCATTATCACTGAAAAAACTTAGAAACACTAAAGTAACTCAATGAGATGGATGTGTGCATGGAATATTTCTGTCCCAGACTAGGTTTTCTGTGTTTTAAGATTTCACTGACACTCCCTACTCAAAACAACAAGCTACCAGTTAAACTGAAAACCGGAGCACTACTTTGATGAGTGGACATACTGTTGTTACAGTCAATACTTTTGATTCCTGGGGAGGAATTCTGTTTCCAGCCTGCATTATTTTTAAAGGAGGAATTTTTGAAAGACATCAAGTTCCTTTGGTCTAAGGGCAGTCCAGGAAATATTGGAAAGGAGTAACTTTAACACGTGAATCAGAATAGTTCTGCTTCAAGTGCATACTATGCAATGACACTGATCCACTTTGTGACACTTTGTTTAGATTTTCAAGCAAAACTACCACCAGTTACAGTTTAAGATTGGTCAGTAATACATAGAGTATTAACTTTGCATCAGTATTTTGGATTAAATCAGTTCTTTCTTTCTTGGAGGCTGGCTGGCAGGAGAAATGGAACCTTGAAAGACATGAGGATCAAAATCAAAGAAAAGTTGTTCCCATCCCAGCAAATGTTTAACTTCATGTCCAAAATGGTCAATCAGCCTTATACTATCTCTACCACTTTATCCGTTAATTAAATACCTTTGAGTCGTATTTATCCCATGAGGTTTTTTAAAAAATCAAATAATTTACTTTTTTTACAGCTGGTGCACAACTAGTGGGCTTTATTGTATGTACTTTCTCCAAATGTTACAGCACATGGTATCTGGTCTTCACAAATTGCTAGTTGCTGGACATTCCTTTCTAGGATTAATTAATTGTAGGAATAAATCAATATAACTGTAAATGGAACTGGGATCAAAGTCAGACTTACTGAATATTGATAATCATCTAGGTAAACACTGGAGGTAGATTCCAAGTCAAATAATAAGAATCTCAAAAGAATGCTTCTGTAAAAGAAAGGTAAATATATAAATTTTAATAAAACCTCTGTAGAGCCCCACGAAACAATGAACAGAATCAAAGTAAAAGAGAGTTTGCCTAAACATCAGCTCAACCTTTTTCATTACCATAATTTTATTCTCATTTTGTTTTAATGGATCTTCTCCCCCACTCCTTACATGTTTCCTCTTGATTCTCCAGCCTTCTACATCCTCCTTGCTCTCTTTACAGTAGAAATTGCCATACCGGGTCTGACAATAAGTCTCTGTGGTCTAACATTCAATCTTTCTGAAAGAGCCAGTGTATCAAGTCTCCTCCTTGTCTTTAACACAGACTGACCTAAACCATGAAGCTTGCCACTGGTATCCCTCTTACAAAATAGGTAACTACAAGTATTTTGTACTGTCTGTTTCTTACAAAGTACTTGGCCTCAGTGACACACAAGGGCAATTATTACCATGAGCTAATTATATACTGTGAGTGGAGAGGTGTCCTGGTTTAGGGCAAATTTGTGGGAAAACCTCCAAAGTGGGCCCCCTCCAGAAAACAAACCCACATGGCCCCTCCCCCCAACCGGTTTGGGAAGGATTTCCTCAGAGAGAGGGATGGAAAGAACCTGTTTATTATCAGGCACAGCACTCCCCAGCACACAGAATGAACAATACCAGAGGACAAAATGCATTTTTGAGAAACTCAGAGAGTCTCTCCAGTGGGTGGTTGCTGTTATCAGTC
>VZRH01005249.1:1011873-1034373 GCA_013397555.1 Urocynchramus pylzowi
TTCCTTCTGTGACACAAGTACTTTGGCTGCAAACTAATTTGAGATTATAAGAGAATGAAAATTTTCAGTAAAAATGTTTCCCTTTTAAAAGGAAACTGCTGGTTTTCTAGTGAGGAAAAGGTTACTTTTATAAAGTGTTTTCTATTGATCTGATCAACATCTCCATGATAGAATGACAAGAATTGAACAAACGTTGCTGAACTTAGATCAGCTTAGATGAAGAACTTAGAAAAACTGATTTTGGGCCAAGAAAAGCTGTCATGAAGAGTGAGGCACCACCATTGGCACAAAATACACTGATAGTACCTTTTCCAGTGGGGAAGGCAATTTTTCAGTATAAGGAAAGATTCAGAGTAAAAATAAAAACTACATATATGTATATGTACAGGCAAATACAAAGCAGAACAGTGTAAAATTATCAGACAGTTACCGGATAGCACTAACATAACTTTGGCCCTTGCACTTTTTATTCAGCAATAGGTCATTGGACCTCATTCATCCTGCTCTGCAGATCTTGATTTTCTGTTTATGTAAGGTTGGAGAAGGCATAACAAAAATTTGTCCTAAGCTCATCCATGAGAATCTTTATCCTGGCACTGCTGTATTCTGAATAAAGCCTTCAATTACCACAATATGCAACATATTATAGTAGGATAGTCTGGAGAAAAAATCTGAGGGTGATCTGTACTGCTGCAGATCTGGGACTGAAATCAGGCTGAGCTATAGGTGTTTGTTTATGTGTTGCTCACTCCTCTCTGACTAACTTTCTATCATTCTGTACTCAACAGTATCATAAACTTTTCTGTGAGGCTGCATGCCTGGGCAGTAAAGATAAATAAAGAACAATTCACAACAAAAATAATACAGAGGAAGAACAACAGCTGAGAAAAAGAGTTCATGGAGAAAGAGGAGAATGATCTAGGATATCTGCTCCTTCCTGAAATGCTCACAATTTTATCCTCTATGCTGAATGTATTCTAGCATAGAGGAATCCTGTGGCATTCAAGATCACAGGAATGTTCAGTTTTATCACACTGGAAGCCCATTTGGTCCACTGTCCTGTGAACAGTGATTAAAGCCACAACTTCAAAGGAAGATGCAATGAAGTATGAACAAGACACTTATGGAAATATCCAGCTTTTGGTTCTTCTTTCCTGTTCTAGTCAAGAAATGAATGGCTTGTGCTTTGTAGCTAGGGAATTTGTGCCTCTTTCTACTTTAAAACTGTTTTAGGATCATTGTGTACCTCCTTTTCACATACAAAAAAATTTCATTTAACTTCAATAAAATCGAGATAAAGTATAACGTTATTGCATGAGTTTCTCCCCATTTCATCGACATTGTGTGATTAACTTTCCATATACATATTTGCCTACCTCCGTGGATAAAATGCTCTGTTTGGCAGTCCAGTAGCCTTAGAAAGACTTAGATAACAAGTTATAACAATCTGTTCAAAGAATTTCATCCCCTTTGCCTTTTGCAATGCAAAAGCTTCAAAGGTCAGTTCAGATAGACTTTGCACACTCCAGAGATGTTCATAATTTAAACTCATGGCTACATTTCTCATGCAGGCATACAAGCAGATTTTAAGGTA
Source organism: Urocynchramus pylzowi (assembly GCA_013397555.1). NCBI lineage: Eukaryota > Metazoa > Chordata > Aves > Passeriformes > Fringillidae > Urocynchramus > Urocynchramus pylzowi. The sequence goes on from VZRH01005249.1 coordinate 1,013,468, forward strand.
TATTTTCTGTGTTCATATGTTTATTTCTTAATAATTGAGCAAGATGATGAAAACTCTAGTAGAGAAGGTAGTTGTTAAGAAGGGACCATCAGTATCCTGATGGAGGCAGAAAGTATTTTGACAGACTTGAAATTATACAGTAGCGTAATTATTTTTCTTTCTCCAGTTATTCCAAGGTTAACAAGCTATGTTGAATTTCCTCAAGAAGGAAGAAAAATTTTTCTGCCTTGGGCACACCACTTGACTAAACTTTTTGGAGGAAAATAGTTCTTCCTTCTGCCTTTGTACTGCAGCTGAGGATAAAAAAGAGATAACACTTCCCTGACAAAACCTTCAGACCATCTTTCTGTAAAGTTCTTAAATGGTACCGAGAATACAAGAAGGTCTAAGTACTAAATACACCTGAATTTAGAAGTTTTTCTCCATTTCAAGTGTATGGATTACATTGACTAGAATATGGTGTTTTCCTTACTCTGCATAAGACCAAACAGTGCCCTGACTTGTGCACCACTGGAATGTTAAATTTTGTTTTACAGACTGGGATAAGGATTTTCAGATTTTTTAAAAGGAAAAATTTGTAATCTGACAATGATCACTGATTTATTTTACGTCTGGGTCTTGAAAAAAGCCTATAGTCACTCCTTTGAGTTTGGTAAAGCTTTCAAGTGCGAACAAGGGCATAAATGAAAAGCCATGGAAGAAGTCAGATTTTCTATGAGGCTGTGTACTATAAAAATAATAACAAGGGGAAATGGAAAACCACTAAAATAAAGACTGTGATCCAGTTTATGTCCACACATGGTAAGGTATTATCAAACAGTTATTTCTCCCAGTTAATCATTAAATGCACTCCTACACTCTTAAAAACTAATGTGAGGAACACTTTTAGGACAGAAAAGTACACACAATGGATATGTGAGTAAGAAACATGTGAACCAACAAAATAACAGCTCTCTCTTCTGTAGAGCTCTATATTCTTTTACAACTAGGTTGTTTCATTAATAATTCCAGAGCATTAGAATGTATTGTGTTATTCTGTAAAGCTTGTTGTACAGAAACAATTCAATAAATGAAAAGTCTGAATGCTAAGTATTATTATTATTTTTGTTCAGATTTTCTTTGTGGTGCAAAATTCTTTTGATTGCTTCAGACCTACAACAATCCCCTGTTGTTTATCATAAATAACAAGTTGTTTTATTTCTCTGGGCTTGCAAGTTTCATTTTGTTCTGTTGCTATAATTTCTATTCATTTTTAACATGAACACATTTTCCTACAGAAGTAGTCTTGTATCTAACTGTACCTTGTGATTTTTTGGCTGTGAAAAGCATTCTAGTTGATGAGAAAAGGGTGAAAATCATTCCACCCCCTCACCAGAGTGAACTGAACTTTCTAAGGATATATTTTTACCCCTTTTTGAAAGGGAATAGGTAATGCTTTCACTTCTGACTGCCCACTTGCTAGACATTTTTTATACTGAATTCAGAAACTACTTAGTAGTGATGCCATTAATTTTATTTCCGATTGAATTCTTATTGTGTCAGCTTGATCCCGCACTGTCACAAAAGAATATAGACTTTGTATAAAAACAACTACTTAAAACACCAAAGTTGGTGCTGATTTTACCAGTACCACCAGTTTTGCAAAATCCTTGAGAACTCTGCAGTCTTTCTGTTGAATTGAATTTCCCTATGATGGGTGCGGAAAGGGAATTATGGCCTCCATGATAAATTATAATATTTTTATCTATCTTTCTTCCCTACTGAGAACTTTGCATATTTTCCATATTTGAAGATTTTTAACCGTGATCTTTTAGTCCCTTCTTTTTCACAATCAGAGCCCACAGTCAAGGATTCACTGGTTGTATGAAATTAGACAGGCTGGATCACGCTGGTCATCTGTCCCCTCTGCCATTCTGCACTAACACAAGAGAGTACATGTGATTTACTTCAATGAACTGTGACTCCCACAGTTTCCCAGTGTACCCCGCTGCAATCCTTAACAAAGATGTGATCAATCATTTTGGTCTTCATTCAGCTGGGAAAAATGTGCTAAGAGGAGCACCTCTTAAGATGACCAGAGTTTGTCTTTCTGTCTAACAGACTGATAAATCTGTGTAACCAATTTATACACTTTTTCTAACTGTACAGAAAAATGAGTTACAGCTAATAACATGCCTCTGATAAGAGTCTATTGACATTTTAACTGCTGAAGATCCATTTTAAACCAGCAGAATCTAAATATGCTGGGGGGCAGGGGAGCTGAAGTGTTACATCTGCCATTTCTTGTGGTTGGGAATCCCTCTTCCACAGCCACAGGGGCAGCCTACACAGTCAGCAAGGGTGAATTCACAGGCCATATCTTTATTTTGCCAACTCTGAAATGCATGTCTAAGATGCATCCCTCTCTCAATTTCCACCACTTACAACTCACCTTAACTTTTATCTGGAGAACTGCATTTTTTTCCCTTTCAGGCACTGACAGCTGCTGTTGTTTCCTGCTTGTATCTGTTGAAAATACAACTACAATAACCATTTTCCAAGCTCACTGCCTTAAGTCCTTCTAGTGTTTACTTTCCCCATCACTTTACATTTCTCATCTTCTTGACTTAGCTTATAAGTACTTCATGATGCTGTTCTTGTCAGAGTCGCTGGCAGATATCCACCACCTACTAGTTAAGGTTCAGATGGGGTATCAGTGCCATCCTCCTTCTGTGGGAGATCACCCTCACCAACAGTTCTAAAACCCACTTCATTATCTTTTTCAAATCTTTAAATTTCTCTATCTGACTGCTTGTGAACCAAGGAGACATTTGTTGCCCTTATGTAGGTGTCTTTACCTGAATTAGTTTTCTGTTACCTTCAGTGCAAAACAATGCACCTTTTATGGTGTAACTTATCTGACTTATTTCAGGCATCTACTGTGAATTGAGATGAATCTCACTTTGCAAGTGATTATTTCTTCTTACTGACTACCAGGGGAGTGTATGTTTCCAGTTCAGATGATTGTACAGCTATTCCAACAAGCCTACCTTATCTAATGATGGGTGGACACAAACTGTATCTGTACTCTCCATATGTCTATGAATTGAAGCACTCAAATTTAGGAGCTTACAGTGTAGGTATCAACACGTGACTTAGAGTCTCCAGTACATCAATGGAGCTCTAGGTAGTACAGGTGATGGAGCCTGGAGGAAAATTCAGCTGAGCTAGATCCAAATTCTTCCCTGAGACTGTGGTATATTTAGGTTCAGAAAACTCAATCCACCTGTCCGGTAGGCAACTATGATTTGTTTCATATTGCAGCTGGTGAACCTACGATTATTACCTCAGTTTACTCAGACATTGGAACATCAGAGTCAGTTAATGGAACTACTTCTGCTAAATATTAATTTATATTTTTTTTTCCTTGAGATATTTGCAGTATAAAAATATTAAAAACATGATCTTTAACACATACAGAGTACTTCTGGAGACTCATGAGGACAAATGCAACCCATTTTGGAAACAGTGCAAACAATGACATATCTTCTTGTAAGTAGCATCCCAGAGAGGAGAGATGTTTCAATTGAGTTTGAAACTTGTTCTGTAAGAAAGAAAAAATGTTCATTAAACTTGAATGGTGCACCACTTTCACTCTTGTGTGAAGTTAAAGCAACAAACTTTCCCCTAAGAAAAGCATATCAAATCCTAATTCTAGTTAATCCAACTTCCCCTGTTGCACACAAAAAAATGTTATTGCCACCCATGCTTCTGCACTATTTTATAAAGGACCTCCTCTCTTAAAACAAGAGACATTCTTATTCCCCTTTTCTTGATTCCCCTGCTTACATCTGGCATGACCTCCCATAATTTCCAGGATGTAAATCCCGCTGTCTAATGGCCTCAGAACTGTTTAGAGAGAAATAAATCAAGTGTCTTTTCCTTTAGACAAATCATATCTTGAAATGAACTCTTGCAGAAGTTATACCATTTTACTTTTATCATATGAAATAAATTAATAGCTTTTTATTTACCTATTTTTCCAAGCAAGCATAATACCCAGCCATGAGCTTGAAAACGACAATCCATGTTCCTTTCCTAAACTTTTTCAGCTTCTTTAAATAGACTATAATTTTTTCCTGTCAGATTTCAGAGGCCACCATTGACAATCTCTTGAAAAAATGTTGGGTATTTTTGTCCCTGGACTTCTCTGTTTCAGTCTTTGTAGGAGAAGCTTTCATGTCAGAAAACTCATCCTGTTTAAAACAGAAAGAAGCCACTTGGCAATGTAATCTCTTCATCTTCTTTGGCACACATGGGAAGGCAGTGACTGTGGAGCAGTGTACCTGTGTGCTTAGCAGTCAGCCTCTGCTTTATCTGTATTAGTACAATTGTTCTGCAGTAGCAAAAAGGAAGGAGTTTGAAAAGTTATCATAATACCTTGACAATGGGTCTTTTGTAACCCAAAAAGTAGCATGTACACACCAGAGGATAGCAGGGATACTGTGTGCTTTGTTACAGCTAGTGAGACTTATTCTGCTTGTAAGAATTTTGCTGGTTCCAGCAGCCATCCAGAATTATGTAATTCCTCAGAAATGAGAGGTTAAGAACAGACAAGTAGAAAAATAGGGTAGTAGGTTACAGACAAAGTATGTTTAGAGTTTGAGTCTAGCTGACAATATACATCCTTGCCCTTTTACCAGATTGCTCACGAGGACTGAATAATATTCCAGGTACATAGTGTAGACCTCACAAAAAACTTCTGCTGTATAGACATGTGCACACACTACCCCTTCACCCCCACTCCACTCACACAGACATGTGCAAAGGTAATACAACAGTTGTTCATATCTTATAACAATCATAATTGGAAATCTGCATAAAGAAAAAACATGTTCGTGTTAGTGGATATTTATGGCTAGCTCTACTTGGATATTTTCAATGTACTCTGAACTACAGGATATCAGACATGATCTTCTTTATTTCTGGCCTTTTCTAGCTCCAATGAAATCAATGGCAAAATTCCTACTAAATTAGGTGATGCATGTTCATCGGAAGAGGAAGTTGCATAACCATATATATATATACATTTTACATTGTTAAATGTCACTTAAATATTCCATACTTATCACTTGAAGCAATTTTCTTCACAAATCTGAAGAAATTCCTCCTCATAGGTTAAAAATAAAATTGGTGTGAATTATACTTTTCTGAAGACAAAATAAGAAGTTGAAAAACACCCCCTTCACAGTGGTGTACATGTGTGCATGCCTGCATTTGCCTGTGTGTGTATATGTTTGCTCATATTTTCAAAAGGAATTTACTTTTATGCCTCTGTCTCAGCAGACGGTCCAGCACGGGATGAAAACACTGTCATACGCACATAAAACATGCATCTGACTGGCCAGTGTTTTCTCATCTGTTACAGATTTAAGATCTTTGGCTTTACACATTTCAAATTTCTCAAAACCTGAAAACCAAGGAACAAGAAACGTGCACAGGAGAAAATCTCCTTTCATCACACTGGGATTATTTTTCTATCCCAGGTGCTCGAGCCTGGGCTTTCTCTCAGTCTAATTGATAACTGTTGGGCTCCTCCCCTTAACCCACTGACTTTTGTGCCTTCCCTTCCCGGGTGACTACTGTTTCACTGTTCTACCTCATTCACTTATGGTTGACCTGGAGCTCCTGGGTTAAGCTTCCCCACTGGTATTCAACCTTGGACCTTATTATTGTTCTACTCATCTGACCTCCGATACACTAAATTCTAACAAGGTGATCTGAAAAAATCACTCATTTTTTTTCTGTGTGGTTTCATGGCTCGTCTTTTTACTGCTCTTGGCTGATGTTCTTTTCTCCACTTCAGACCACCAAGTGCTCTGCTTTAGTTTGTCAATTTATAGTGCTGTCATGGTTTCAAATGCTGTGACCATTGTGTAGAATATACTCTCCTGACCTCTGAAGCAACTTTCTGTATTTCAATTGTTAACTCATTAGGGTTTGGAAGAACAGCTGAAAAGGGAATGGCCTTTTTCCCACAATTGCTTCCAATGAGATGCTTGAAGAGTCATCACAGTCCAGGATTAAGAGAAATCAAGAGGATGCTGCTAGAAATTAGCTCCAGTTATTTTGCATTCTTGCCTAAAGGAAACAAACGAAACCCCTCAATGCCCCAGAATACTGGTATTGTCATCATCAGTTCACCAATAATATGCAAGGGGAAGCATATCAATAAAGTTAATAATGAAAAGATGAACTGGATTAATCTGGTTTGGATAATTCACATACTTTGCCAAAGTATTCCAAAATACAGACAAAATATGTTCTTTAAACATAACTTGTATATTTTACTACTTTCACTGTCCTCACACAGTCCTTTGTTTGCACTGGCACTTTGTCTGGGTTCTGAGCCTTGAACTGGTTTCTCCCAATCAAGTCTTTCTAATAAATAGTGTTTTAACTCTTGCCCTTTGGAAATATCTTTTGAAGAAGAATAGAGAAGTGAATGGACAACACCAGCAAAATTTATTCTCAGCTCAGTCAGCTCCCTAAGAAGAGTGCAGTCTTAACCATGTTTATTACACCTCTCCCTCATCCAACAAACTCCTTCCCTTCTTTCTTTTCATTTACGTGGTGAAATCACCTTACTCAGTGAGCAAATAAAGAGGTGCTTCTGTCAGTTATGGAGAGTTGTATAGCACTAGCAAAAAGTTAATAATTTTTATACTCTGAATTTTCAGCTTGATGCACATCTTTTCCCTGAATTTTCTCTGACCAACCAATTTCTAAACAGGAAAAATAGCATATGGTTTTGCTATTTAAAATAATTTATGGTAGTTGAGTATTTAGCAGTTCTAAACATGTAATGTCTAGTTACATGTGCACAATATAAAAAAAAGAAAAATATTATATCTTTTCTCCAGCATCACAGGTGTTTAGATCAACCACAGGTTTTGATTTCAACAGAAAAAAAGAAAAACTTTTAGGACCTCATGGGAACTATGCTTTTAACAACATCCTTAATTTTGAGAGACTACTTGGTACAGCGCTCTCCTTGGTAGCACTAATCATGGCTGCACAGTTTTCTGATAACATGAAATACTTGAATGCATCCTTCATTTTTTTGTGTCAGAGAATCATAATAACAAGAGCTTGCATTTTTGAAGGTCTCATCATCAAGTGTTTCAGAGTACTTTGCAAACACTAATTTAAACTTCACGACTTCCCAGAGAACAAGGCTGGCTTGGGTGTATCTCCACTGATTTCACTTAGCATGATACAGAAATGACACATTTCCTCTAGATACTGTAATAACTTTTTATAGGTGGCTAAATTGAAGTATAGGCTCACAAGTGTCCTATCCAAAAAATACAGACTGAGTCAGTGAGACAATGAAATTGGTATTTCATATCTTGTTTTCAGCCCTCTGAATCACTTGCTAATTCTTTCATCATGCTTGATGATTTAACATTTAACAGTTTTACTCTGTTTAAGTCCACCTGTTTCAAAAGACACTCTTGTAAACTGTATCTCTAAACAATATTAGCATAAGTTTTAAATAATTGAAGCAACAGAAATTAGAGACTATTTCACCAGAATTTAAATGATGGAATAAACTAGAAGGAATATAATCATTATAGAGTTGATGCTGCCTAAAAACTGTAAATGCATTTGATTGCCTATGTCAGACATCATTAGACTATTTACTTTAATAAAAGAGTAAAGCCAATACTATACAGCAGTTTAAATCAATTTCCCTAGAATGATATTACAGCTGCCAGATCTTCCAAAGTTGAAGATCATTTCTTTTCTGAAAAGGTAAGAAGCCTTCAAACCTTACTGTTCTATTAAAAAAAAAAATATATATTTGCATGGATGCTAAAAGGATATCAAAAAGCAATTTGTGCTAGTGTTTGTACAAGTAATTGCAAAAAAAAAAAAAAAAGCAAAAAGAAAAAAAAGCTGGCTGATTGTGTTGCTGTGCTTCTTCTGCATCATTGTTTTTAACAGATGGTTTGCTATTACAACTGCCTTTACTTCAGCAAGACTTTATAACCCTGTAAGTTTGGGGTTTTTTTGTTTGTTTTTCTTTTTTATCTTGGTGTTGTTGTGCACCATTCACATTTAAAAGTTTACGCAGGTTACTTTGTTGGTGTTTTGAATCTCAGTTAATTCTGGTCTCTTATAGTATTGGGATAGTATTTACTATCTGTGCTTGATCTGGACCAAACGTATTTTGGTCGTAAATAGAAGGTCTTCTTTTATGAGGATGTTCACTTCACAGCTTGAGCAGTGTAATTTTTATACAGGTCTCAGCAATCAATAAAAAAGCCACAGGAGGAATGATTTATCTTGTTGGTTACAGAGACTGTCACCGAGAGAAATTGTAAAAGATCAATTTACACAACCTGGTGTGAGAACGTTATTGATATAACACGGCTGATCAGTTTCTGGTAGTCTATGGGTAGGCGGGGAGAGAGCCCTGCCCTCGGATAGGGCCACTCACCAAGCTCTTAATAGACTCGCTGGTCCATAAAATGGACACGAAGCCAATGAAGGGCGAGATTCTGCGTGCGCATGCTGCACTGAGTGGCCGGCAGGAAAATGGATTGGCTCAGCTCCGATTAGTTAGTTAAGCAGTGTCATGCATCCTCTTTTTTTTTTTTTTTTTCTTGTTGCTTTTTTCTTCTTCTTCTTCCCCCTGCTCCCCCTCCTACTGTGAGAACTGTTCACTTGGAGGCTCACTGCCTTAATTACAAAGGGCCCTTTTAACTACAGGTCACAGGAGTTGGCTCACTTGACAGGAAATAAGGAAACAAGCTACCTTCCTGGAAAAAAAAAAAGAAAATCAAACTTCCACTCCTCAAATTAGTTAAATGAAGCTTATCAGCACTTGTTAGTTGATCCTTTGACAGTCTGTTAATTGCAGCTAGTACATTAAGTTATGTTATAACCAGCAGGACATATGATTAAAAAATAAATAAATCTACGGATATGCCACACAGAATTGTTGGTGGAGAAAACAAAGTAAGAACAATGTTGATATTTGCTGTAAATATCACGGCACAAAAGACATTTATAGACTATTTTCTTTCTTATTCTCTAGAATTAAATTGCATGTAACTGAAGGGGTTCGTTTGGATCAGAAAAGGACTGCTCTATACAATGAGATTAGAAAGGTTCTCATTGCATCTTAATAAAATCCAGCATTGGTTACTCCATCAATATAAGCGGTCTGTACCTACGGATGTTATACATGCAGCTTTTAACATACTTCTCCTGATATATGCTCTCCATTATATTCTTTTATTTACAGACAATAATTTCTTACTGTTATTACTGGAGGGAAAGAAAAGAACATAAGCAGCATTAAGAAACCCCATGGCAGTTGTTTCTCTTTCATAGGAAGTGACTCTACAGTATAACTGCTAGCAAAAATAAAGGATCCAAAGGCACATCAAGGGGAAAAAACTGTTTTCATGCATTTAACCTGTTAATTATAGTAATCTACACTACAGTGTAAGTATTGTAACCTGGAATAGGAAATGGGTGATTGAAAGAATGAGCTGACTAAGACAAAAATGATTAAATCCACACTTTGAATGGATGATTTTCATATGTAATTTGAACTACACATTCTTAAGTTGTTTCATTTTCGCATTTCTGTACTCATTGGCACGTATCAAAGAAAGACTAGCTGAAATTAATGTTTTCTTACCTTCATCTGCCAGAGTAGTTGAAATACTTCTTGAAGACTGAAAGATGTGCTCTTCTGGACCCATAATATGTGCTTTAAGATGTGTTTTATGCTTATTATGAAGTAATATTTTGAAATCCTAGGCATCCCAACAGTTTTGCATCTTTTTATCTATGCAAGAACACATAAAAAGGCAAGGTTACTCTCATACCACTGAATATTCAAAGTGCCTATTAGTTATCATTGTCTTTTAATATTATTGGACTCACCAACAGGCCTCACTGTGTTCTTGATAAATCCTAAGCACAGACAAATGTGTCACATGCCCCTCCCCTGACCCTGGTGGGGGGAGAGGGGTCCTTCGCTCCGGTTTCTTCATATCTCAAAGTCAGAATCTTTGTTCTGAAAATGGATGGGGTTCAAGTGCTGTCCCTCTTCCCATGCTTTTCTGTATTCAGATCAGAAAAGAAATAAAGCAATTATGATCAGGGTGAAGAAATGGGGCTTGTGACTCAAGGGAGGGAGGAGTGGGTGGGGGAAGACAGTGGTAATGGCCAGATGTGGATGATAGCTAGAAGACAGGGGTAGTGGAGAAAGGACAGAAGGGAATGTGGAGAACTCAGTATGTTCTCCACATGCTGAAGTGACTTGATATTATTCTAAATCCATGTGTGCTAGTAACCCCTCAAGGCACACAAACTTCTGGTGTGGGTGGTAGCCCTGGTTGAACTGTGGGTCTTATTTCTTCCCAATCACAGAAAGAAGCAGCTCCCATTTCTGTGGATACCTAGTGAGGTGCAAGGATGGCCACAGTGCCTGTTGACCTGTCTTGCTCATCCCTCATTTTGTTCTAAGCCAAATTTGGTCATAAATAACGTTTATACCATGACTTCAAGTGGTGGGTGGGCAGAGAAAGAGTTGCTTTTCTCTTCAGCTGCCAGGCCACTCACTGCCTCAGGCTGTCTGAAATCATTAGCCAGCCATATTCCTCCCCTGCCCTTCTCATAAGGAAGTTGGGCTCTTCCCAGAAATCAAAAAATGCTGTTCCTCTGTCCCTCACATGGATGTTACCTTAGCAGAGCAAGCCTGGACATGCTGTCACGAAGCTGTCCAAGTAGAATGGTCATCTCCCTTTCTGCTGTGAATCCTTTTTTATTTCCCTCCCCTGTGTTCAGGGCTGCTACTAAATGTACATCATGGTCCCTGATTCAAACTCTGACAACTCCAGTGACTATCCCTCAAATTAGTAGCTCCTTGAATTGCAGAAAAACATTTTGAGGAAGACCTTCACCAAGATTTTCCCTGATTCACTGGAAGGGCAGCTGGTAACAACACCCTGTTGTTAAAGCCTTTCTATTATAGCAAATCCCTGTGACCTTTTATTTTGAGGATCTCTCACATTTCTGTTGTTTGTAGAAGGTGTTTGGTATTCAGCAGAGGAAATCCCTTTGGGCCACAGAAGTCTCTTCTCTTTGTCCCATAAAATTCCATTTAGGATGCAAAGTGACAAAAATTGTCATTACCCTTCTCCTATTTTTATCTCTTGGGAAAACATAGTAGACTCCAGGCTGCAGGCCAAGCTCACACTGACACTGCCAACACCAACAGATATAGAATGAACCAGCTGAAGACAAGAAAATGGAAAGGCAGGTGAAGAAGAGGTTGAGTCTGTGGTCTTACAGTACAAAAAATTCCAAATGGAGCAGTTTCCATCCCAAACCATCCCTAAAATACTTAGCTTAAGGGGTAACAGTACAGACTTCTTGACACTGTAGACTCAAGGTGTTTTCCTCATTCACACATGCACATAAAAACACACACCCCTTTCTCAGCTAATGTGTACAGTTAAAGATCTCAACAATCCTAGCAATAGCATCCTGCACTGCAATGCAGCAGGTTCAAGATTCATGTGTAACTCCCAATGCCAGAAATAAGAAGAAGTGTAAAATAACTCCCAGCAGAGTTATCTTTAAATTAAGTTTCCTGCGGTTGCAAGAGCGAGTACTTGAGAGTTAAGAAACGCCTCTGAACCCTAATTTAGCCTCTTTTACATGAATGTGTTCTGGTGCAAATATGTATTATGTATGATTATCCTACCTTTTCTAATTGATCCTCTTTAAATCACTATTCAGGGTGGACGGTTCAGGGGGTAGGAGAAGCACATACAACCAAAAGGCTGATATTTTAGTCTTACACGTTTGATTTTACAGTCCAAGTAACTATTTTCAACTAGCCGTTTGTGAACCTGGAGTCGCTTATGCTCTTATGCTCAGAAATAGTGTGTGCTATCCATTAAAATCAATCTTAGGTGATGTATGTCATTCCTTTGTTAAAAAATTACAGGATTTAAGCATTTTCACTAACTACCTAGAACCCATGAAAGCCACAGAATCCATGTCCTTAATGTAAATTATGAATTAAGTCACTGAAGGTGTAGCACACTCCTAATATTTTACTTATGCAGAGAGAACTTGCACAAGACTTCGCAAAATAATGTTCTTTGTTCTGGAATGAAAACCCAGAATTTGCTTCTTCATCATTTAACATAGACATACACTGAACACTGTGCTCAGGTGTGGATTATATCCAGGACTCACAATTATCAGATTCTGAGGTGAACCCCCAGCTCCACACACATACACATATCAAGAGAACCATATTCAGCTTCAACCAAAACTTTTCATAGCAAGAGTTGTGTGAAAAACAGATTACTAATTTAGAGGCATTTGAGACTTTAGTTTTAAAACAATTCAGAGATCAGCAATATTTTGCTTTCAGAATTTCTCCTGATATTAGAATTCTGAGATTTTTTAAACTCTCTTATGGGTTTCTGAAATGAAACATGCTCTCAGGAACTTGGAAACTGAGGGGTAAAGTCAACATTGTTCTTGCTAGCTTCCCTTCAGCTACCTCCAGAATAGCAGCAGTTCAAAGACTCATGCACAAAACTTAAAATGTTTTTAACCTAATGGATAAATATTTACTAGTGTGATATAAAAGTCCCAATATCTATATTTGTAAAAACAGACTAGTTTCTTTAGTTCTTTATTATGATAGCTTTCTAGTGAGGTTATTGGTAGTACAAAAATGTGAGACAAATTTCTAATGGCTAAACGCATGTAAGAGCTCCAGCTCAGATGGTCTTCTGCAGCATGGGGAGGTACTGAGCATTGTGCCAAGACTTGTGGGAACATGCCTCCTCCAAATTGCTATTTGCTTTCAGCAGGGAAAAGGCTAAGAGTGTGCTGCAAATCCGGAGCCACGCCAACACTCGGCAGCACATGTCACACACTCGGCAGCACCGCATTCAGCAGACAAACCAGGGCTCTGATGATTACCCCACCTCTTACCACCAGCCAAAAAGACATAAAGCTGGACACACTGGCACCAGGGCAGAAGCTCAGAAGCAGTGCTTCTTGGAGGATTGTTCAGCCTCTCTGTGGATCTACAGAGGGCAGAAATGAATTTTATTATTGCAGTGGATACTGTGAGATCTGTATCACCACTCTTCTGGAAACGAAATGCAGGTAATGAAACCAGCTGAAATGAAGACATTACCAACTTGTGACACTGATTCATAACACACACATGAATAGAAATGTCTTAGGTGGAACTTAGGACAACTGTCAGTGGCTGCTGTTCAAATAATCTAGCCTCTTTCTCTCCCCAAACAATTCATTTTCCTATGGCAAATGCAGTTGTCGAAGCAAATTTGCATTCTGATGCAGCGTGTGCTGCCGTGTTTGTGTGCTCCTTTATTTTATGTCATGGCTTGGGAGTTCGAGTGAGCTTTACCCAACTGAAGGTAAACTTGTTTTATGTGTTTAACTTAGGACACAATGCATTATGCCTCAAAATTGTTTTCTCCATTCCATCCAGGAACCAAAGTTAGTGAGACATAGAAGGCTGCATCCATGCTACCTCAAAAAGCAGAGTGGTATTATCCAGCTGGGTGATCTCTAAAGGCTTTTGTTTCACCAGAATCACACACAGTGATGGCATATGGTCTTGGTGCTGGTGATGTAACTCCTGGCAGTAGTTCTGCTGCTAATGCAGAGAACTTATGGCATTTTTGTCCCCATGTTTGCTTGCTTCCAGTTTATGTATATTTTCTTTTGAAGCTAACTTAGGTTCAAAAACCTTTTATTCAGAGAACTTGTTTTGACACCAACATTTATGCCTCTGTGATCAAAATGTTCTAACCTAGAAAATGTAGGCTTTTTGGTTGGATTATTGAGTTTTGGCTTGTTTTTTATCTTGTTGTTTTAAGCTCATTTCTCTTTGGGAAAATCTTTTTCTGGTACACTTGGCTGTACATAGCCAGAGTTTACAAGGTGCACTTAAATTGAAATATCAAAGAGAACTGTTGAAATGACGTGCTTGCAAAATGTGTGCAATTATCTGCTATTAACTCATCTGGAATCCTGTGATGAGCAAACTGTGATTTTCAATGTGTCATTACATTGTTGCATCAATGGGCTGTTCAACAGCTCAATTTAAAAAATACTCAAGAAATAATCATTACAAGAGGTAATCCTTCCAGTTTGATTCAAATAAATCTGTTCCTACACTAGGCTGACATGATCATGTATCTCATGAGGTTTCAGTGCTTTGTTTGCACTTACTTTACACTATTTGCCTTTGATTTTGTTGTTGCACTTTTTATTTTTGATAAGGCATCTTGGATTCTGTTTTCTAATTACGTAGAGAAGAATGAGGGATAATGCTACCATCCCTGATTTCTTTGCTTTAGCGAAAGTGACACAGTGGTGTTCTTTATACAGCTTCAAAGTGCTTGTTTTGTTATTATGGTCTTACAATATTTTTATCCTATGGATAATTTTGCCTCCTCTGGTGAATATTCATCTGCAGTTGCCCTCTTCTAGCACTGAAAAGTCAAATTTGTTTTGTGTTTGCATTTGCAATTAATTTGTGTGGAAAATGGTCAGCTGTGTGCTGGACTTATTAGTTTACTGTGGCCTTTTTCTGCTCAATAGACAGGTACTCTGGAAAATTTGTCTTGGAGAAGACACTATCAAGTATGTTAAACATGGGAATTTACTCAAAGTTTTCTATTCTTAACAATATCACTTTATTTCCACTGCTTTTTCCCTTTAGAAAAGGATTCTGTAAAACAGTTTCCAAATTTCACTATGGTCAGACACTACATATTTGAACTTGATTGGCTTTTCTTCCTTATGTATTCTGGAAGAACTGCTTGTGTACAGAAATAATTGCAGGATTCTTTTATTTTTTCCCTCCCAACAGAGCATATTTCTACTTGCTTGTGACTTGGGACATTTTGCTATTGGGCAATCAGTTTGAAGAAGTGTTTGAAGAAGTGCTCATGTTTTAAGCTCTATATAAACTTAAAAATATTTCAGTATTCTTGCTTACCTGGTGATTTTTCTTCCAGCTAATCACTTGCAGTAACTGTAATGTAACTGAAACCATCACACTTTGAGTATGCTGGCTCCTTCCTCTGTAACTGGTGCAAACATCCAATTGTTTTGGCCAGAAACAGGCTTTATTTCAGTGTGTCAGATGATGAAAGGCATAAAGAGGCTTCTAGCAGGTGAATATGTGCCGGTGCATATGCGTGGGAAGGTACTGCTAGCAATTGTTAGGGGCAAGGAATTAGCCAGCAGTAGTTTGTGTGCTGCAGTAGGTGGGAAGAGTCAGCCTACTGAAATATGAGACAGGCAGGGGAAGGGAATCATCCAGCAGTTGTCTATGAGCTGGAGGTTATGATAAGGTGGGTGGAAGAGAGAGAAGAAGAATGGGGGAAGAATTAGGGGAAAAAAAAAAAAAAAGAAAGAATGCAGATAAAGAAAAAGAAGTCTGAGGAACAGAGAAAGAGCAGAAGCAGAGCTACTACACTAACTGCTTGTCGCAAGAGCGATAGCCAAAAAAAAGACAGATTAAAGAAGTCATCTGTATTTCTAGGAGGTCAAGTGCAACCAGGTGAAAACTGCAGGACAACATGTACTATTAGCTAGCATTGCCTTTGTATTAGAGTATGTGTTGAGTTGTGAAACTGTTGTCTGGCATGAATGATGCTGAACAGTCTACACTGATTTGGTGAAAACAGGAGATTAGGCATCAGGTAAAGTGTATCAACAGGAAAAAATGAAAAAAAAAAAAACCTTAAAAAAATTAAAAGAAATTTTCCAATTCAAAATGTCACATCCTTCCAAGACATTCCTGCACAAGAAAAACACCATGAAATACTCCAGGCTGTCACCTTTTTAAATACTGGCGGCTTCTCAACTATTTCCTGTGTGAACACTGAGTGCACAGTAAACACAAAGAAGCCCCTTTCCCTCATCCAAGTGGACCAAGTGACCATGAAGATGTGTGCTATGTGTGTTTATTTGAGAAGCTGGAATAGTGTGGCTGTAAAATCACAGCCTAGCTTTCTGCATGTCATCTTTCTTGTCCAAGGTGGCAATCCCTCCACAACATAAATTACCAAGAGTTGGCCTCCCTCTGAGGGTGCTAATGGGGTGTAGGTGCAACTCTTTGAATAATAGCTCTAATGTAATGAAATAATGCAGGTGTTTGAATTGCTAAAGTACTCATGGAGGAGCTGCACTTGCCAAGAAAAGGCAGAGGTACATGAACACATAATTTGTGATTGCATGAATGAATACCTGGTAGAGACCCTTTTAATAATTTACCACTGCATCCATGCAACAAAGTGTCTTACACTGGGAATAGCAACCAAGCATGAAAAGTCAAAGAGAAAGAACTGGCTGCTCAAGAAAGGCTAGATGTCTAGGAGAAAAGCTTTGCTTCTACCCATTTGTTGCTGAGCACTCTTCACAGGCTGTAGGTAAGCAAAATTTTTAGGGACTTGTCCAGTTATCAAAAAATTCAGCTGCTCTGTAGTTTCAAAAGTGCCAATGCTTCACTCACCATGAAATTCAGGAAGAGGAACTCAGCTTGCCAGAGCCATCTACCACTCCAGATTCTCACTGTGCTCACAAATATATTCCAGGGAATCATACTTTAGTCTTAATGACAATAGGGAAGAAAGGCTGAATCATTTTAGAGCCTGTAAGAAAACACACCGATTTTATCATCTAGGGTGCTTGTTCTTCTTCTCTGATAGCCCAGGCTATCAGAGAAAGATGGTTGTTTCTGTTGAGTTATGGCCATTCAGTAGTTTATATGAAGTGAATTTGGTAGTCTCAGATGAATGTGTAGAAATGGATGTTCCCCACAATGTTGGCAAATGTTGCTTCTTGGAGGCAGCTCCTGAAGGGACAAAGAATCGTAGCAACCTCTACAAATATAGGCAGAGATGTCTGCAAGTCAGAGGTTCAGAGAGCAGCACAATCTGCCTTGTTGCCTGTGTTTGCTTTATACAGAAGTGGCTACTTAAATATTCGACCACTGGGTGTTATTCTGTCTTTTTGTTTTCATAAGTATTAAGTATGTTTCTTCTCCTTCACCCCCCTTTATTTCCCTGTTGTGGCACAGCAGTGCAGTAATGTCAGATACCTTTTGGCAATCCCAGTAGAAGCAGTGGCCTCATTCATAAAGTGTGATTACTGTCCTGGGGAAATGAGACTGACTTATATTTGTGGACATAAAGATCCGGTAACAGTGACTAAAGCAAAGTTTAAGAAATGCATTAAAAAGAAAAAAAAGTGATAGAGGGTTTTTATTTTGCTCTTGGCTTTGAAACTAGTAGAATGAAATGGCTCCATTAAAAAACAAAAACTGCATAATGGTATTTCTATCTCAAAATAAATCTTACGCTAATAAGGACCACTGGTAGTGTAGTTAGAGAGGTCAAAACTTTCTAACCCCCATAGTGAAAAAAAAAAAAATTAAAACAACAAGAGAATTTAAAGTTCTTTTTGGAAATAAAAGAGAAGAAGGAGCAGGAGGAGGAGGGGGAGAAACAAAAGAGAAACTCTGTCTTTCAGTTCCAATAGTTCTTGATGTTTAAAATCTCTGAAGTTTTCTTATGTGTTATGAAAAGCTACAAATTTATCTTTTGCCATTTTCCCAAGGGAAGCTGACCCAAATCCACCAGCAGCAGTTGAAAAGGTTTTTCCAAGCTTTATCAAATGGCCCCAACAGAGACCAGCTTAAAATTAAAAGCTTCCCCTACCAGAGGGAATATATGTGACTTTAATAACTGAAATGTGTTTTTACTTTCTATTACAGGGGTCAAAAGGTTTCTAAACAAACCAAATTTATCAATTATTTAGAGCTGATTTCTTCTGAAGTGGTATTTCTAAGATATTATTTGGTGGATAAATTCAATGTTCTAAGGCCAGCAGCAGCATTTTATTCATAACAAATTTCTCCTAAACTGAATTTGCCGGGGCAACTTAATTTCCACTATCGTGTTTGCACTGTGGAAATATCAACTGAAGTGTTATAGGGCCTAACTAGTGGTCTTTTCAAAGAGAAATTCCATATAAGCATGCTTATTCAGCACCACCCTGCTTGCCATTTATTGCTTAAGAAATGAACTGGTACATTGTGTCTGCAGTAGAATTTCTTTAGCTGCTGAAATATCCTTAAAAACCACAAGACACCTTTAAAGTCAGGAAACAATATCTTAAACTACATTCTCACCCTTGCAGCAAAAGAAAATAACTGTCAGAAGTTTTGTTAAAGACATTTAAAAATGAAAGAAAAGTCCTATACACACATCTGAGTAAATGCACATTTTCTTAGCCTTCTCTGAGAAGCGAGCACTTCAGTTAGGTTGTTGTGGAAGGGAATTAACAGTAAATTTAGAAAGAAACCATTCTTAATACCTAATAGGGTCCACTGACTATGTAAATACTCTGTTTGTTATACATTAGCTAAACATACCTTGGGTTTCTGCCCAAAGTCTGCCATTTGGTGCAGGGAGAAGATGTTATGGAACAGTTCATAAATTCATGTGGAGCCCTGTTAAATGAAACCAACCATCCAAGAGCTGACATTTTGCCATCTTTAAAATAGCTGCCTCTCTTGCAGTAAAACGTCAGGTTTATTTATGCAGGCAAATATGAAGTAGTAATGCAATCAAGGTGCTATGGAGGGTTTTGCGTTGGTTTTTTTTGGAGAAAGAATCTAACTATTAATAAATAAAAATGTCTTGAATAGCTGCTCCTTATTTATACTCAAAAAATTTTTCCTCCTGAAAAGTCACACTAAGGAGGAGTAAAAGCATCATTTTGTGACCACTGAAAATGGTCCCTTTTTCTTAGCAATACATGCTTTCAGAAATATGAATTATTGCTACAAATAAAGAACAAACAAGTGAAAGCTCTTCCTCTCTCTTCTGCCTCCCTTTGCCTTTGGGGCAAAAGAATTCTTCCCAAGTATAAGAGATAGGCAAAAAATGATCAAAGTGAGCCAAATTTGATCAAGGCCTGTCTAATAAGGTGTCAAGGAGCTTTTCACCTCCAGGGGACTGACTCTGCTTCTGTTTCATTTCTGGCTCAGATTATTACTCAGGTTTGGAGATGGCTTGAGGATGTTGTCAGATGAGGGCTCGAGGCTTGGTCTGGGGACTCTGTGCCCTGAAAAGGCCAAATTTTTGAATGGAACTTGATTGGAATGCCTTACTGAGACTGAACATGTTTCTGAGTACATGAAATGGATAACATGACATTTGGGTCATAGTCAACCAGGAACTGGAAAGATATTGTTCTGCACCCAAAGTATTTGCATGTCTGTGTGGCCTTCCCCTGCCCAAGGTTAGAAGGGTGCTGAATTCACAGATCCTTTTTGGCCCGTTGCTGACAGTGATTGAAAGTTACACCATGGTGGTTATTTAGAAGCTTGCATGAAATGAGTGGATGAGCACCAAAATCACCACACTGCTGTCCTTAATGACTGTTAGATTTGTTTTCAATTCTTTATGTTCACTGGCTTTGCTTTGCTGGGGTCTTTGTCACCAGAGAAAGAAAAGAAGGAAACAGCAGGTATGGCTATGAAAATGTAAATGTGATAATGAGGAAAGCCTGGCAGATTAGCATAAAAACCTAATGTTGCTGAAAGCAGTCTTTCAAGGCGTTGGATGGTGGTGCAACTTCAGATCACTCCCTGGGTATTTCAGACTTCCTTCTGGACCACAGGACAAGAAGAGTAATTTGAATTTGCTCCTTCGGGGTAATGAGGTCCTTAAGCAACCTCAATGTCAGGATAAAAAGACCATTAAATTTTGCACTGGAAGGTTGTGTATGAAGTATTTGGAGGCTTTTGTGAAAGGGGAAAGATCTGTAGTCATTTTCTGACACTGTTTCTAATGTCCTAGCTACTACCATAATCTTGCAACCTCTGGTAAGGCCAGATGAGATGTGAAAAGCCAGAATGGTAGCATTGGTTGAGAAATTATTTGCAACACAATAATGGAGAAATTAACTTGTTTTGTTCTTTCCAGCTTTGCTTCTAGCCTATGGAGTCAACAGACTGGGAGTTCTGCTCAGCACATGGAGCTGCTTTACATGTGTGCAAGGGACGTCATCTCAGCTTGTATATATTTATGTAGTCATGATCTACTGCTTTACCTTTTGTTTTTTGCTGTTCCTTATAGTTCCAACACTGTTAAAAGTATTGAATTTATTAAAAAAAAAAAAAAAGTAAAAAAGGAAAAAGAAAGAAAGGAAAAGAAATAACCTAGCCTGTCCCAAACTGAGTGACCCAAGCATTTGCTTATAGACAAAAAATGGGTGAAAGACAGCATAGGCAAGTTGATCTTGAATTAATTAATTCCAAACCTCAGATCAGATATGCTCAGCTTCATACTTCCACTTCATAAAACCAACTCTATTCTTCAAAAAATATTTAGCTGCAGCTGAGGAACTGAGCTCT
This sequence comes from Urocynchramus pylzowi, assembly GCA_013397555.1. Taxonomy (NCBI): domain Eukaryota; kingdom Metazoa; phylum Chordata; class Aves; order Passeriformes; family Fringillidae; genus Urocynchramus; species Urocynchramus pylzowi. The sequence goes on from VZRH01005249.1 coordinate 1,033,974, forward strand.
ACTTGCAGAAGATATATTGCCACCAGGGTTTGCAGTAACATTTTTGCCTGCTTAGCCCTGATAGTTTACCTATCACATCTGTCAGATTTTTCAGAGGAAAAAACACAAAAGCCCTCACTAGGTTGTTTTCTTCCAGTGCCTGGAACAAAGTGGCTTGGGGAAAATATATTAGCACCTATATTTAAATTATTCAGTTGGTTTGTTCTTTTTTCTCAAGAAGGTAAGCTGGGGCTTTCCCCCTTCCTCCTCCTTCTCCCTCCTCCCATTTTTTGTGAAGATTCTCACAGAATCATGGGTGAAACCTCAGGCATAATTAAACAAATTGGCATTGCAAATCTCAGCAGAAATAATGTGCCTTTTGTGAAAAAACTCCCACCAGAAATGATGTAGTTCCTACCCA
>VZRH01005249.1:1036873-1039891 GCA_013397555.1 Urocynchramus pylzowi
GTAAGAACTTTCCCATAATTATTAACTAGTAAGGAAAAGTCCAAATGGCTTCAGTAACCCCTGAGGCAAACCCGGGGACTTGCTGCGCTCACTGGCACCCAATGGACAAAGGGTGTGTGCAGCGGGGGAAGGGGGGAAGGCTTCACCTCGGGGGAAAGGTAGCCAGCAGATCCATTGCTGCCCTCTCCTGGAAGTGTCCTGGGAGAAAATGGCCAGGAGACAGCGGTTGGAGACGGGGCCACAGAAGACATGTTGAGTCAGCACATCTCACAGGCGCTCTAGGTCACTTGTTTCATTCAGGTTTTCAGTGGTGCTGGGCTGGAAACAGTCTTTTCAGAAACACAGCAGGAAAGAGAGTGTCTTACCTCTATGTATCCTCCTTGATTGGAGTTTCAAGTACAAATTCACCATCTTTTAACGCTCAAAAGGCAGTGCATTTGGCAAATACAAGTGAGCCCACTTTCTTCATCTGTCCTGGGTGAGCCCACTGACAGACACCTGGTACCTCTGTGAGAGCCAGGAGTGCCTGAGATCACACCCAGCTCTTGGGTAGAGGTTCCAGGGGAAGACAGGTGGTACTGTCTCTCTGAGGGGCAAGGTTTCTCTGCCTGACCAGTATTTAGAGGTTTTGGTTAAACTTTGTAAAAGAAGAATGGCAGATGTTCTCTCATTGAGGTTGAGGCTAGGACTGATAAACTGGTCAGTAATACCTCATCCACTTGTTACAGCAGGAGTTAGAGGCTGGGATTCTTTCACTAAGATAAGATCTTAGGTCCACATAGGATCCTTGAGCAATTGATTGGCCTCATAACCAATCCAAGAAGCTGGCTTGTTCAAACACACCAAATCTGCTGATCTTTGAATGGCATGTATTTATGCACATTTGAAACTTGGCTCAAGGGAAGAATGTAAAAAAATATATATAATTGTCTTAGATTATTAAAACTAAAGCTAGAAAAGAGAACAATTCCCAGTTTACACCATGATGAAGTAAGATTTTACTTCTATGAGTCCATCAGTCTTTAGACAGGGAAATATTAAGGGTCTGCAACGTGTGTTCCTTGCACTTCTAACTCCAGCCACATATTCAGTGAAAATATTATTGTTCCAATGGTGTTAATATTTCACACAACAGACTTTATTATGCTGTCTACTGGTCTAAGTGAGGAAAATAGAATGGAAGTTTCCATTTTTTTCACATTATTATCTCTACTGGGAACTCCATATAACCAAAATTGCCAAGTATCCAAAAGCTTAGTGTGTAGAATAAGCTCAAAGAAACCAACTCTCCACATGTGGCTTTGTGTGCAAAAGAATTTCCATGGTGAGATGACTAATCCTCAGTAATATTTCACAACTATAATTACTTTAAAAATATTGTAATTAATTAGGAAATATTCTCCACCTTCTATCTCTTCATTCACCTACCATTGCACTGAGTCAAATAAACTGCAGTTACAAAGTACTTTTGATCCAAAACCCTGCTATAAGGACAACAATATGCAGTAGTATCCAAACAATAAGAAAAAAAATAGTAGTTTTCTTCTGAAAACAGCAAATATTGAATTTTTATAAAAGAGGGCAGAGGAAGTGAGTATTGTTAGATGACATCATCCATCTGAACGTGCATTCATTAGCTTCACTATCTAGCTCTTGCATAGAGTGTGGGAACCACCAGCACCTGTTCAGGAGTACCTGTTCTGGTTTTCCTGAGCTGTGCTTCACCCACATCAGGAAACGCTTCTATTTTCACTCTTGGAGCAAAGAAAGTCTCAGGAAAAGCGAGATTTAGAAGATCAGTCTTGTCTGGACAGCTGAATACTGAAAAAGTCTTTGTCTTTCAGATGGAATAATGTAAACCCTGAAGTCTTAGAAACGGGTCTCAAGAGCAGGGTTGAAAGAACACATGCTTTCCCTAAGAGGAAAATTACTTAAAGCAAACTTTTGCCCAGTAAAATTGGCAGTCACTTTTCTTTTCTGTAAATTAAAAAAAAAAAAAAAAAAAAAAAAAGAAATAGGAAATATNCACATGCATTCCCTAAGAGGAAAATTACTTAAAACAAACTTTTTCCCAGTAAAATTGGCAGTCACTTTTTTTTTTTGAAAATAAAAAAAAAAAAAAAAAAAAAAAGAGGAATAGGAACACCTAGAAAAAGAATCCCTAGAAGCAGTATTGAAGCAGCTATTCATAATTAATTATTGTGTTCACCTAGATGCTGACAGGACACAAAACAAATGAAGCGGAAAAGCTGCTTCTCCTAGAAATAGGGTACAATATATCTTAATACTTAGGAACAAGAAATTCAAAAGTGGGAGGACTGCAACAAAGTGAAGAGCTGACAAACACAGTCATGAATGAGAAAGCCTGCCTTGGTTATGATGAGATAAGTGAGGAAACTGACTGTGAGGTGAGGAACTAGGAGGCTTTCTGTAGGGTGAGATACTTGGTCAGGACTGTTGTGAGACCCTTGTCATTCAGGTGACAATCTAGAGTAAACCTTCCCCATCTATCACGTGCCTTCACAGGTGTTGAAAGGAGAACTGATATCACAGACAAATTTTCAAATATGTAAATACAGGCAAATAAATAAAGGAAAAGCTCATTACAGAAAGACACCTGATAGCTTTTGTCTGAGATTCAAGTTAAAAGGTATAAAGTATTCCCATAGCATGATTGCAAAATAAAGTAAAAAAAAAACTCCTCAAGGAGAATGTTATATATTTCATTTATTATACATCACTCTTATGTTTACAACTGAAATACATCTTTCCTTGGGGACTGTACCATCATTTATTTTAAATCAATGTTTAAAATTAAATGGTAATCCTCAAGAGAGTGAAGACTCTTCAGTTACCAGCCTTTCCAATTCAAAATCTTTCTTTCATGTTTCTATTTAATACTCAATCCAGGGTTTGAAATTAATTAAAAGATATCCTTTCTCTAATCTTTTGATTATTAGCTTCAAAGTTGGGGGTTTTTTTCTTCTTTTCTTTCTCCTTTTTTTTTTTTTTTTTTTT
>VZRH01005249.1:1040175-1136366 GCA_013397555.1 Urocynchramus pylzowi
TTCCCAAATAAAATTATAATGACTTCATCTTTTAGCAGTTGTATTGGGTTTGCATGGCCAGGTTTTGGTACTGGCAGGACTACAGGGGTAGCTACAGGACTTCTGTGAGAAGCTGCCAGAAGGTTCCCCTGTATTTGATGGAGCCAATGCCAGCTGGCTCCAAGATCAACCTGCTGCTGGCCAAGGCCGAGCCCATCAGCAATGCTGGTAGTGCCTCTGCACTTCAGGGGAGGGGAAAGTTAATGTGCAACAGCATTCAGAGAAGAGGGGACTGAGAATACATGAGAACAACAGGCCTGCCCACACCAAATTTAGTGAAGGAGGAGACAAGGTGCTCCAGGTGCCAGAGCAGAGTTTCCCCTGCAGCCTGTGGTGTGGAGACCACGGTGGGTCAGGCATGCAGCCCGTGGAACTCCATGGTGGAGTAGATATCCCCATCTGCAGCCTGTGGAGGACCCCAGTTCCAGTGCAGGTGGATGCCTAAAGGAAGCCATGACCCCATGGGAAGCCCACATTGGAGCAGACCTGTGGCTCCACAGAGAGAAGAGACCACACTGCAGCAGGTTTGCTGGCAGGACTTTGTCCCCCGTGGAGTATCCACACTGCAGCAATTTGCTCCTGAAGAACTGCACCCTGTGGAAAGGGACCCATGCTGGAGATGTTCATGATGAACTGCAGCCTCTGGGAAGGACTTACTTTGGAGAAATTTATGGAAAATTGCCTTCTATGGGAGGGACGCCACACTGGAGCAGGAGAGGAGCGTGAAGAGTCCTTCCTCCTCAGAAGAAGGAGCAGCAGAGCTGGTATGTGCTGAACTGACAGCAGCTCCCATTCCCTGTCCCCCTGTGCCACTGGGGGAAGAGAAAGAGAAGATGGGGGGTAAAGGTGAGCCTGGGGAGAAGGGAGGGGTGAGGGGACAGTGGTTTTTAAGATTTGGTTTATTTTTCATTATCTTAATCTGATTTGCTAATTAATAAATTAAACTAATTCCCCTGAGTTGAGTCCATTTTACCCTTGATGGCAACTGCTGGGGGATTTCTCCTGGTCCTTATCTTGACACATGAGCCTTTTGTAGTATTTCCTCTCCCCTGTCCTATTCCCTGAAGAGGGGTGTGCTAGAGTGGCTTTGGTGTGTACCTGGCACCTGGCCAGGAACAACTCATCAGAGTAGTATATGCAAATTGTTATTAAATGTACAAATTGCATTATCTTCTGACCAATAATTGAAAGAGAATTTGGTTTGGTGGGGGAAAATTATAGGTTCTTGCTTAGGAACAGTCACTAGTAAGTAGTCTATTTTTGGTGTTAATTGTAGTTTCCCTCTATTAAAATCAAATATAAGGAGAAACTGTTAAAAGGATGCCATGTTTAATGTCACTCAGTGACTTTTGCTGCGTCTTGGGACACAGATTTGCCACATGATATTCAACAGCCATTTCACTTGGTGGAAGGTACCTTTTTCTCAAGATACAAACTGAGTACAAACTGAGTACTGCACTGTGGGGGAATGCAGCCACCCCCTCACAGTTTGCAGAGGTCGGGTCTGGCCTACATATGGAGCCAGGAAATCTGCACTACAAATGTTTGTCATCTATTCGTGTTTTCATCTCCTATTAGCATCCTGACCCTCTCATAGCATGCTTGACCTGGTGTTTTGCTTGCATGAGTTACATGGGAGAAACACGGGACTTCAGCAGCTTGAACTAGCAACACAATGCATTTCATCACCTTCACAGAAGATTTTGAAAAGAAAAGAAGAAATAAAATTCATGGCTGATGAAAATATATTCAAAATTAGTGGACCCATAAACATATCTGTGTTCTAGATCATTTCAGATTTGACACTTTCACAGGCTCTGGTCTGTAGAGAAATAGCCTTGAAGTACTAATAACCCCAAGCTCAGCTTCATGCTGCCCCACTCATGCATTCATGAGGTCTCACTGTCATTCAAGGGATCCACAAGGACACTCATCTTTGATTGCAGAAGTAGGGATTTACTGAATATTGTCTGTACAGGATTAGTAAAAATACACCCCCTCTACTCAAATATGGATTTAAACCCTGCACCAGACCTCTCTACCGAAAAGAGAACTCAAACATACATGGCATCTTACTGTGGGCTCAGCCTCTCATTTGGAGAGGGTTTACTAAAAATCATAGCTCTTCCTAGACATTGCTACCTTTAAACAGCTCTACAACTAGCAATGTGGACTGAGAAGTACAGATGTTGGAAATCTTCATTCCAAAAACCTACTTTGAGCCTGCTCCTAAATTTTGGTGGGAGGCATTGTCAGCGTATACCTTTCTTTATAAAGACAAAGTGAGCAGAGAGTGTGGCTGCAGGAATGCAGGTATTTTCCAAAGGAAAGAGAGGAAAAAAGCCATGCAGCAATACAAGAGTCTGCTAATGAGGTCACACTTCACTCAGTGCAACGGGAAATACAATTTTCTGATACTTAAAGAAAATTGTTAATATAATAAGACTTTTATCAAAGATTAGCTTGAAATGGAAGTTGCTAATAAGAGGATAGAAAGTAACTAGAACAGTAAGGGAAACATATCGTAACAGCAACTTTCACATAATTTGAAGACTTTTGTTCTTTCATGTCACATTAGTGACTTTCATATACCTTTTTGCAATTTTCATATGGTATTAGTGGCATTTGCGTCTTAGGAGCAACTTTTCATATATGCTCTCCGAGAGACTTTTGGCATGTGCTGGCAGCTTTCATATTTTATTTAGGATTTTAACTTACTGTCAAATGTTCCACTCCACAAAGATGAAAAGGAAGTCATTGATGCTGCATTTCTTAAACTTCTTAATAATAGGGTAGATAACAATAGCTGCAGTTTGAGGAAAAGAAAATCCCACACCTTTGTTGCATTTTGGGGAGTAGCCTGTGTGGTCCCTGAAACCTGCAGTGCCGCAAAGGGAAAATTATATTTTACGGTTAATTAAAATTTCTCACAGGAAGGTGGCCCCTGAAGCTCTTGCAGAAAATAAATAGAAAAGGAATCAGAAAGTTGGTTGTTTTTCTCCCTTGAGCAGACTATTCATCCCACTGTAAGACCGTGGAGAGAATGAATGATGGAATATTTGACTGATGTAATTTATGGTGCTCCATATGACAGCCTATTTCAGAGTGCTTGAGGTTTTTACAGTCTCTGGTAGTAGTACCTGCTGCTGAAACAAGAGATTACTCTCCTTGGACAGACAGTAATTTAATAGTACAACTGTGTAGCTAGCCACCTCCTACTGTATTTCACCACCCACTCCAGTCAGCTTTTGATAGATAGGCCTCAGCACTTGGAATATCAAGCACTATGTATCCTGCTCGTGGTCTTAGGAGATACATCAAGGGTGAAAAACTGGAAAGAAAATAAATAAATAAAAGTATTAACAAAGTCAAGTAAGCACTGGTTCTCAGTTTTGTTGTTTTTACTGGAACTGTACACTGAAAAGATAAAGTGTCCACTGTATAATGGATGCTGCTAGCTTTTCAGGCACATGGTCAACACTGTCAGGTTTTCTGGTCTTGGTTGTTTATTTTCTTGTTTGCTTCTTTGTTTTGAATATTTGACCACAAAATTATCTCAGTTCTCAATAAAGTTACATTTTAAGAATCAATATAAAAATATTATTGTGCTTTTTCACAAATATAAAAAATGCTGCTTACTCTGTGTATAAAAGCAAAGTGGATTTGAATCTGTCAGGTTAAAAAAGGTTTTTTTTTTCTCCAAGAGTCACAGTCCAAAACTGCAACTCTCATACTTTGATGCACCAACAGGCATTCAGTGTGTCTCCCCTAGTCTGTGAAGCAAGGTGATCAGTGTCCTCACAGAAGACTGCAGAAAGGTTTTACTACCAGGGCTGAAGGTATCAGCAGCACAGTGGGGTTTCCCTGCCTGTAGCTGGGGTGGCTGAATGGGACTTGCATCATCTTTTCAGACACTGTGTGAGAGGGTGAAACCAGCGGTGGGCTGTATTTGAGGTGCTGGGCAGAGCCCGGCCAGCTTAGAGAGCAGCTGTGTGTCAAGGAGTGTCAGTAATCTGGAGGTGCCTCCAATGGCTGTTCACAACTATTTTCTCCATTTCTCCTCTTTTCCTTCTCTCCAGAGAGGCTTAGGACCGAGGTCCTGCAAAAATGTGGCAGTGGAGCAGTAACAACTCTACTGGATCACTTGTCTCTTCCACTCAAAAGGTTTCAAAGCCCATAACTCCAAGTTACAAGCAAGATCATGGCACTGTTGGAGAAATGCCATTGTACAGGTGAAAATCTTTGAATTAACCAGATAATGGTTAATTATTAACCAGATAATGGAAAAAAAAAGAGGAGCCTCTGTAATTGCAGCTATGACATGGCAAGGAAAATGTCTTTCCTGGTCCCTGTTGGAACAACCGTCCCAAACGATTTAAAAAGCCTGTGGAGGTTTCCCACCTTTTGAGTCTAGCATCAGCTAAATGGTGACTTTGTAAGTGTCCATCTCCCCCTTCCTGGCCAGAGAAAGCTTTCATTGGGACAGCTACTATATAATTCCCCAGCTTACAGTCTGTTTTATGCCATGTAGGCATGTAGGATACTTGTACCCTGTTTCCCAGGACCACCAGTTCTGAGCCTCATGACTGAAGGCAACCACTTGCAAGGTGGAGTGGTCATCTGCCTGACGAAGAGCTTCACTGTTCCTGGCTGTGCTAATAGCAAATATACTTCTCTCTGACTACTAGTTCATGTTCCTTTTTCACTTCTTGAAACTACTTAATTCTAGCCTTTCCAGCCACACTACAGGGAAGAAAAAAAAAAGGCTTTTACAATAGCCAGGGGAGTTCTCCCAGTGCAAATAGTCCCATGAATATTTATTCATGGTAGGATTTGCTTTGCTTTTTTTGTGAGCATTTCTGTGAATAAATTCTTACTCTAGATCTAACTAGATATTTGTGATTTAGCAAAAAGCCATGTAAATCAATGGATTTTATTTGCAAGAGTCTCTGTGAATCCTTCCTCTCTTTTCTCTTTCCCCTCCTTCCCCCACTTCAGATTTGTCTCTTGGCTCCATATTCAAAAGGAAAGGAACAAATATGCTTTTTTCACCTCTTGCACACACACATATCAGCAATTGATTAAGAATGGGACAGGTCAGAGTAAAAAAATCTTGGACAGCTGCCGGTATAATTTGCTCCTAATAAGGAGGGGAAGGAACATCCAGCAACATTTATTCTCTGAGGATGCCAGCCAGCATCTGCCAATCACTTCTGCAAGGATCTGAGTGCTCGCAGGCCCCGCTGAACTCAGGTGGGCTGAAGGGCTCCCACGTGTGCTCAGCAGCTTGCAGAATCAATCCTTCGGTGCACGGCTGCAGGAGCAGAGCTCGGTTTTCAGCTGCTGCCACAGGAGAGGCTGTGCTATCAGACAATCCTCACTGAATAAAATCTGGGTTAAGTCTCCAGCCTTCTGCTGGCATGGTGCTGTGATGTCCTTACGCAGGGAACCGGCTTTAGGCTAAGGAGAGCACACTGAGCACCTAATCTAGGCACAAGGCAGACCAGGAGCTTTTCTTCACAGGCTCCCTCTCTGCTTATTAGAAGTGTGTACGTCCTCAGTGCTGCAGCCAGGTCTCCTGGAGCTGGCAAGTATGCTGCAAGCTTTCTGCTAATAAAGCCTTTGCTGCAACTCTTAGTCCTTAGATCCTGTTTACAATCTCCCAAAAGGTTTTTTTCCCTTTCCCTTGGTCCAACCAACCCATCCATATTATGTCTGGTAGTGTATCTCCCAGTATTACTTTCTAGAAGCCTAGGTTTTCCATGCTCCCTTTTTGCCCTTTCCAGCCCCTATCATACTTTTCATTACTGCTGTCCTCTCAGATACCCTTGAACCCTCAGAAGATTTTTTAATTCATTTTTGCCTCCCTAATCTAACACTCTTTTCACCTCCATGTAAACGTGGTCTTAAATACCTCCACCTGTGCCCCTGACCCTGATTTCCAGGTTTCTAATCACTGTATTTTCTTTGTTTCTTTTGCAATTCTTAAAGAAAAGAAATCCAGGCCCAAATTCTCCTTCTCCTGCCTTCAACTCTTCATTTTCTGCCTTCTGCCTGCAGGGAAGAACGCCAGAACTGTGTTGATGCTGTATTTTCAATATCAGATTCGCTGTTACTTCAGGAGAGAACTAATAAAAGTGCAGATTTAAACAATTTAAACTTGATCTATTTAATTACTGAATTCTAATAAAGCCTTTTGGATTTGGACTTTCAAATTTTCTATCCCATTCAAAGAGTGTTCTCTGGAACACTCTCTAGCAATTTTAAGAGAGATCAAATGCCATTCTCTGAGAGCAATGTCCTTGCTACAGATTTTCACTTTATATTTTAGACCAACTTTCCCTTCAAAACACCTCTGCTTATTCACACAATTGATACTTTTGAAAACGGAGCCCTGTTTGTTAGCCACAGGGCAGGCTTGCTGCAGGCACCAGCAAAACAATAAATACCTTATATTTCGTGACCAGCAGCTCTTGAGCTGGACCTGACATGATAAACAGCAGGGTCCAGATGGCAAGTCATATCTCCTAAATTTGCCCTGCCTAGGAAAACAGATAACATTGGTGCTAGATTTAGGTGTTTTAAATTCTTTTTTCACTGTGCTTTCTTCTTCCATAGGATCCTTAGAGAGCGAGGATTTTTCATCTCACCTGGATGTCCTTGAGAGAGGATGGAAATTTGACTGGGCCAAATTCAGCATGGTAGTCCAACAAAAAAAGTGTCTTGTTTGTGGCATCAAGATCGCACAGGTTTCTCAACCCTAGGCCCCCTATTTTCATATTCTTAAATGGGATTTCAAGGTGAAATGCCACCCTGTACTCATGTCAGCACTTCTGATCAGTGTACAAGCCCCACAGGCTGGGTCTTAACTGCTGGTTATAGGCAAGGATTGAGGCTGGGTATTAACTGTGTGAAGTAACACCCAAGTAGCAATGAGAAAAATAGTCATGTGAATTATATGAATATTTGTGGCACGTCATATTCCATGACAGCCATTTGAGCTTGGGAATGCTGTAATGGGCTGCAACATGATGTCACTGACTCTGCTTCAGTTGTACCAGGGAAATATACTCTGTTGGCCAGAAACATAAATGCAATGTTAATAAATGCCTTTTGATCCTACCCACCTCCATTTTAGGGTACTAGCAGTTTCCTCAAAGTTCTCTATTCTGAAATTAATTTGAAATACATTCTGTAATAGACTGTTCAGTCATAATTCCTAATGTTCTGAATAATATGCATTGACATCAGATGTTGCTGCTTATGATTTGTATTACGATAAAAATACATATTGAACAAATTGATATATACTTTCTTGTTAATTCAAATACAGAGAAATAAAATTTATAAAACATCCATAAATTTTAGAAACACACTTATTCTGCAAAAAATTGAGCCTCTCAGATTATCTGCCAATTATCCTTCCTTATTTCCATCTCCTGCAATCCCTCCGGTGCTGCCTGCTTTCTGCTACCAGTTCAGGCAAGGCAGGAATGCCCAATAAAATACTACACCACTTCTTGGTGTTTGAAGCAATATGCCTTTAGAAGGTTCACAGTACCTGCACATCTTCAGCTTCTGAGACTTTTCAAATCCTGCTAGTAAGTCTTGGTTCTCATTCCTGTGCATATTTTTTAACCCTCAAAGTTTAAAGAGCAAATTTTTTTTTTCTTTATTATTGCAAGGACAAAGAAAACTGTATAAAATCCTCAAGGAGCAGCTGCTCTGCAAGGACTTTATGAGTGTCCATGGTACTGCTGCAGCATGAGCATCTGTCACTCAAGAAAATGTCATCTTGCCCATCCAAATCCCTTGTGCAGTCAGAGTGGAGAAAGCACTTGTTTAGAAAGGTTTATGGGCTGACGTCTGTTTGAATGAGTAGCATCTGGGCCAGGATGGGCAGGATGCACATTCCTGTTTGACCAAGCCACTGCATCTTAATAGCAAAAGGTGTTCTTTAACTGAAAGGAAAACAAATGTCACCACTTCCACATTTTTAAATCACATTATATTCTAAGTCTCCGTTGGAAATAAATCCAACTTTCACAAAAAAGCATTGATAATCTTTAGGCATCATGGTTTATTATTTGCAATAAAACCACAGCAGATATTTGAGGCAAATACCATGTTATTTTTCTTGGACATGTTAATCAAATCAGCTCTTCAGGAAAAAAAACCCTGCCTATTAAAAACAATAGCTTGCACAGAAATGGGAGCTGAACAAGGCTTTCATTTGTGTGGAAACAAAAACACTGGATTCAGGAATTACTTATGATATCAAGTTATAATATGTACCTAACTGTCAGACTATAAAGCACAAATATTATTAGATCATGTGAAAATTATGGATGTTACAGAATGAAGATTTTTTAATTTTAAATGGCTCGAGAAAATCTCACCAGTGCAAGTCTAATACTCATATAAATCTACTGATTTTACCATTGTAAATCAAATTCTACCTCCTTAAGTAGGGCTAATCAGCACTAATTAAGGAAGTTTTCTTATTTTGCTTTCACGTTTAAAGATTACCTTTCAATCCTTATTATATATACAGCGGTTGCTTTGCTAGCATGTGCCACTGTAGGTTAAAAAGTACTCAGCAGAGTGATTTGTCTGTTTCATATTTTGGCTTTGTTGTTGAAAATTTTTCATTTGCTTTTGCTTTGAAGTGCAGAGCAGCACCCTTTCACTCACCCATCTTTTTTTTGAAGGCAAAATGTAAATCACAAGAATTTATTTTCTTTGTTAACAAACATTTCTTCGTGGGTTTTCATCACCTTTAGATATAACTTTTAAAAAGATACAAATTAAATCAGACTTTTATCAGTTTTCCCAGAGGAATTTCACCTTCATTTACAGAGACAATGTTATACTTTTCTCCATTCTTTCAAAGAATTAACAGAAAAACGGAAAAAGGGGATAGACTGATTGGTAGATCACTAGTTGGTGGTACTTGAAGGTGTGTCAAGGTGGCATATGTATACCTAGATATATGTGTGACACTCTCCATACACCACACATACAGATATAGGACACTTTTGCCCCAAGAAATCTTTCTCTTTAAAATAAACCCCATACTTTTCACCAAAAGTTTTTGCAATTCCATGCTAAAGATTATGAGGTGCTTTTTCTGCAGAGCTCTGATCAGCAGATTTGATATATGGGTATAGATCAATTTTTTCTTATGGCAAATCTATATGTTATTCTACTTCTTCATTTGGTACTATTTGCTGAGTGGCTGTTACTTGGGAGCAAAGGTCAGTATCTTGCTGTTGGAGCAGCCGAGTAATCTTTTACTCCTCATAAGGGTAGTCAGAGATATTAAATCACAGTTGACGTACCTGAAGCACAGCAACTTCATCCATATTTTATCTGCTGTAAATTTAATACCACAGCACTTTTTAGGGTGATGTATTTATTAACTGGCTGTGGATGAGCAGTACAGAAATTCAGTTTGTTCAGGAAAATAAAATGAAGACACTCTGACAAGTTTATGAAGTAAGCACAATAGCTATTTATTACTTTTTAAACATGCAGTGCACCTAAATGTTTTTAGCAGTGTTTGCCCAAATAAATGAATAAAGCTTCCCAAATCATCTCTGTTTACTTTTCTTTTGAATTTTAATAAAGTTTTTCCCTTATTTTAAAAAGCACATGCTAGCTTCCTTCATAATAAAATGCATTCTTTATGGAAATAAACATAGCTAAGTGTTCAGATAAGCTGGAGAGGGGCATTGTGGGAAGAGAAACAAATCATTCACAGCATACTGTATATTAATCCCATCTTTTCCATTTTTGGTTCTAATTTATTTTGTTCTTTGCATTCTACTACCACCAAAATAAATGAAGCCATGAATACAATAGGTTTTTAAATGCAAGTCCCCGCCTTCTACTGGCTTCTATTGCATTTGAATAGCACTTATTATTTTTATTCAGTGTTACTCTTTGTATTTCTCATGGTAAATTATTCACATGACTTTTTCTTTTCTTGTAACCAAGATATCCTTATGTTTTCATGCAATTGGAAAAAAAAAATCAATCTAGATATTTCCATCCTTCATTAACCATGACTTCCATCTTTTTATAACACAGCAAAGAAAGATATTTAGATGTTAAGAAGACATGCTATACTGCCAAAAAAAAAGGGCAACTGTGCCCTTAATGAGCCTGTATAAAAGTGTTCATGATTTAATTTGTGATCATTGAAACCTGGTGACCAACTCAGTCTGGAAATACTCAGATTTTGCTTACAGCCACCCCAGAAACATGCCACTTATGGTGGGGTGGGCTTGCAGACCACAGTTACATCAGAGGAATGGCACTGGAGAGCTCGAGGAGCTGCCTGTGTTCTCCAAGTGACACAGGACTCTGTGTGTTAGCTGCTCAAACTCCGAAGAGACATCCTCTGCAAATCGAATGTCCGGGGCTGTATATGTGCTTTGGATGTCATTTCTGAAGAGAGATATTCTGTTTTTCTAGGGTTGTTTATAAAAAGGATGAGTCAAATGACTACAGCAGCTCTTTACCACTCTTTTGGCTATGGTATTTGTTTTCTTGGGACAGTCCATGAAAAAATAGCTACACAACACTGTAGCATCTTGTTCTTTGCCTGCTGCATCATCAAAAATTTGATTATTCAGGCTCCTGGAGATAAGAGACCAAACAACAAGACCTCTCTCTTCAACTCTGCCCATGCTGAGGTAGGTAATTAGGAAAGTCCTTATTTGTGCCAAAAAGACAAGAACAGAAAGAGAAATCCACAGGAAGGGATGCCTCAGACTGAATCTCCAGTTTACCTCAGGAAGTCCGGAATACTTTTCATTTTTCTGCCTCCAGGTTTATGCAGAGAAGATCTCATCTGCATTCCTTTATGGAGGTGATGATGTGTTGGTCTCCATCCCTTTCACAGATCCTCATTGCAGGATCATCTCGTCTCTCTTGCTGTTTAGTGCTTACTGCAGTTTATTCCCCAAGGACTCTTATTATTAAATGTAATCTCTCATCCTCACTTTAATTTTTTTTCCTTTTATTTCAGGTTCTCTGACCCATTTACTCCCTCCTTGCATCCTCCTTAAATTTCTAACTGAGTTTTTTTTCTGGTCTATGTCACAGAGTAGAATTTAGCAGCCCATTGGCAGCGCACTGAGGCCAAAGGGAGAATGCCCTTTGGTTTCAAGGGGCTTTGGATTACCAGCTAAGCTTCCATGACCACTTGTCTTCTCTGTTGTAAAGCTCCACATGAGTATTATGCTACAGAAAGCATCACAGCAGAGAAGCTGGGTGGCTCCACAGGCTCAGAGCAGAAGGCTATAACCATATATTCATCTGCCAGTCAGAGAAGGGAAACCCTGGGGCAAAACTTGCAAAAAAATAAGCCCCATTATTCAGACTGCAAAGGGGAGGAAAACCAGAAGAATTTTGCATTCACAACTGACATACCAGCAAAGAGTGCTGGCACAGAATAATACTACTACATAATAATAGCAATAATATTTGTACATAATTTATCATTATACACTACAAACTCAGCTCAAATCGCAGTACCATGCTATTCTCTTCCAGCTCCATATCCTCCTCTTGCTATACTCTTTTTATTGGCTTACATGTGCTGTGGAAATTAGTTTTATTCTAATTTGGAGCCTTTGAGGAAAGGCTGAAAAAGCATGTTCTAGTCCATAGTCATTAAAAAACTCAAATGACAGTATTTCATCCTGCTTTTCAGGCTAAAATATTAGGATTTGAAACATGAATCACACAGCTTAGTTGAGGCTGTGAAGAAGCTTAGGATCACAGCGTTAGTTAAAAATAAGCTTTAATACATAAAGCTGAGGAAGAGGAAACATGGTGAATACCTCAGAAGTCAAAGCACAGCTATGGAGCAGCTCTGAGTTTGTGTACACTCTACTCCTCTGTTTTTAACCCAGATACTGTTGGGAGCCACCAAAGGGAAAGATGGAGAACCTGGCACGTTTAGAGAGAGGTGATGGGTAGCATGCAAGGGAAGCAGTTTGTAATAGGTCATAAAGAGTTAACTGTTTGCAATATCTTTCAGTTTGCAGAATAAAAAATGATATATTGCTTCACAGCCTCTCACCATTCCTTTTCTAAAATATTTTTTTCCTTTCCCATGCCTTATAAATCCCATTTTGGCGAACAAAAATGAATGTTACAAAACATCCAAGTGGTCCATACTGAAATGTCCCTTGCAGTGTCCTAAGCTGCAAGTTGCTCTGGATCTTCTATGGTTTAAAACAAATCCAAAATCAATTCCCACAGTGGCACATGCCAGCTTATATATAGTGAAGGGAAAAAGAGGATGAAAAACACATCTTCAATCTTAGCTTAGGAAACCTTAGGAGAGCTGCTATCAACACTTCTCACAGGACCAAGTCTCATCTCTGCTCCAGACCGATCCTGGGCTACCAATGGCTTGCAGTTTTGTTAGGGTCAGCCTGTCTCCTTTCCCTCTGAAGAGCTCTGTCCCTCTTTCCTGCTATTGGTCATTGCAGGAACCATGTCAAAAGGCTATTATGAGTCTGCACAAGGGAAGGACGTGAAAACTACACTCTGGAGAACTGCATTTCAAAAGCTCAGTTAATTCCCCAGAGGAAGCCCAAGGTAAAACAATAATCATCACCTTGTTCCCCTCCCACCCGTTGGAGCACAGGCTCCTGATTATCTGGCTGGCTGCAGTGAGCAGAGGTTATGCTGCTGCTGCTTCGACCTCCTTCTCAGCCAGTGCCACTCAGCTCCTTATCAAAACAGCATGAAGCCACCTGATTCTAGGGCTGCATTTAAAAATAGTATCCATTTATCTTTTTCTTTCTTTTTAAAGCAAACTTCTGCAATATACATTGATATTTGTAGCCTGGATCCAGGCAGCACATTTGTAATTTAGGGAGAATACCTGAGGTGCAATACTGATCATTTCTGCAATAGGCAGCCCATTGTTCGTAAAATTAAGGCACCATAAAAATGGTAGCAAAAGAAGCCTGTAAGTATCCAGCTTGCTGATCTCAACTCCATTTGCACTCTTCTGCTCTGAGTGAGTTCCTACAGGGAGGAGAAGGGGCTTAAAGGCATAGTCCTCAGACAATAGCACTCTCAGAATGGTTAATTATAGTACAAAGCCCTAAGAAACTTAAGTGGATTTTGCATGGCTTTATGGAAAGTGGAAACTATTCTCTTTACCATTTGCCAAACCACACACATATTACAGCATAACAGATAGAGTTTCAGGGCTTTCACAAAACCAGGTTACACATCAATTTAATTTATTTCACTTGGTGTGTGACAGTGTGACACAAAAAGCTCTTGACCGCATCCAATACACCCTATATAGCAGACACCTGGTATGGTGTCTATAATTTTTTTCTTTGATGTTAGGTCATACCAAGTTTTAAATATCCACAGCAGAAAGGGAAACAAAACTTTTGTGAAAGTCTTTCCAACAGCCCTCCTCAAGGGAAACCTTCCCCAGCCACGCATGCAAACACCCTGCCACTTGGAACAAGAGAGAAAATTACTGTCTTGACCCACAAGCTCATATTTGTGTTCTTGTTAACCATTAAGGTTATACCTGTGGTCTCTCATCCAAAGGGGTAACCACAGAGGAGAATATAAGCTGGAGTGTTATTTGCATCTCATTCTTTCTTTTTAGAGTTAAATTGGAAACATGGTGAAAATTAGTGTTCTGAGCATTATGATTTCAAGATTTACAGTGGAATGGAAGATAGGGAAAAGAAGGCGAAAAAGCTAATGCGTAGAGACATAGTTTATGGAGAGCCAAAGTGCTTTAGGAAGGTCAGAGCTGCTGTGCAAACTATGCAGCCTTCATTAATGAACTGCTTAAACTATTAAAGAGTCCCCTGCTGTCATCCAGGACATGCTACCTGAGACCTTGTTCCAGCTTAGATATGTGTATTTCAGCAACAGATATATGTACAGATGGGGAAAATGTGGTGAAGAGACTCAAATCAATATCCTAAACAGACTTAACATGTGTGCTTGGTTTCCTAAAACTCCTCTTCTCTGAGCTTATTTAGTCTGTAAGAGGAAGGCTCAAGGGGAGATATTGCTCTCTACAGTTGCCTGAAAGAAGAGTATGGCCAGGTGGGGGTCAGACTCTTCTGTCAAGTGACAAGTGATAGGATGAGAGTAAATGACAGCAAATTTCACCAGGGAGGGTTTAGATTGGATTGTAGGAAATATTTATTCCCTGAAAGGATTGTCAGGCATTGGAACAGGTCACCTGAAAAAGTAGCTGGGTCACCATCTCTGGGGGTATTTAAAAGATGTGGAGATGTGGCACATGTTTAGTGGTTGGGAAAATGGTTTAGTGGTGGACTTGGCAGTGCCAGGTTAATGGTTGGACTTGATGATCTCAAAGGTCTTTTCTAATCTAAATGATTCTACGATTCTATAAGTAATCATACTGAAATAGTTTAGTCAAAAGGGCTAGTTAGTGAATAAGGGTAAACTCTGCATATGAATCCTTTCAAGGCCATTGCTTAGTTGTGACAGGGAGGAGGTAGCTGATGGGAGACAACCAACAGGGAGTGCAGAAGCTAAACCACAAAATCTATCCTTTAGGATATACGAGGTTCACTGAAAGTCTGGGACCAATACTTAACAGTCTGTGGCAGACTGTGAATGCCCAAGGATTTCCTAACTAGATAGGCTTCTTATAGCTCCCAAAATAGACACAGGTTGCTGTACATGTAAATAGAACAGTTATTTTGGTTAAATAGAGCTTAACTGTTTCTGATACAGTCATTTATTTGTCAAGTCTGTTTTATGTTAATTTAATTATAAGAAAATTGAAAAGTGTGATACATAGCTAAGCCCTTAAGGCTGGTTAATCTGTTTGGATTGTAACAAATATAATTTTTATTAGCTCAGCCTATTTGGATGGTAACGAGCCCAACCTTTCAGTAGACATTACAGACTCTGAATTATAGTCTATTTTATGTAAAACCAGCATTTAGTTCAACAAAAGAAAAGCTCTTTTTTCTGTCATTGTGTGAAGGAGTTGCTCTATTAATGGGATGAAGTAGGAACCCAGAAGTAAGAGTCCCCTCCTTTCTGAATGTGTGTGGAAAAGTGCCCAGGTAAGTCATAGGGGCAATAGTAAATCAGAATCTGAAGATGTATTTTTTCTTTTTTTCTGAAAATGACCATAAGGAAAAATGTTGTTATGGGCATGAAGAAAAAAGTAACCAATCACTGTCTGAGTAAAATCTTTCCCTGCACAACTGGGAGAAAATCAAAATAAATCAAATCAACACCCCTAGCCAAATGAAATCCATCTGAAATAAACAAACTAAACCAAGATAAACTGGCAAACAAATAATACAAAGAGATATTGCCTTAATTTTTAGGAAAAAATGCAATGTTTGAAACTCACTAATCATTTTAGATTGCTTCAGGCAAAAATGTCCTTATTCTTACTCAGAGTTTTCACATTCTAAATAAAATGAAAAATGCCCTGCAAAAGTTGAGGTTCTTCTCACGCTACCATTGCGTAACTTCTGACTCCCTTCTAGAAGTGGAAGTAAGGCTTTCTTTATGTTTCAGAACACTTCTTGAAACTCAGATTCTTTAAAATTCCCAAAACACTATAAAACCCTCTCAGAATGTCCCAGTGGGGAAAAATCCAATCCAGCTTGTGAAACTTGTGGAAGTTCATGTTTTCACTAGAAGTTCTTTGCAAGACTTGGTTGGGGTATTATTCCGAGCCTGAGCAGCCTAAACTACTGTTCTCATGAGCCTGGTGCTGCCATGCTGATGAGGAGTGAGGGAATGTGCAAGAGGGACATACACTTTTCATTTTACCATATTTCAAGCATCTATATGAAGATACTGTATTGTATAAAGAAAATATTATTTCACACTCTTAAGCATTCTTTGCATTTCTCATGACAAAGATAATGATGGACTGCATGAGTGTTGATCAACAATTTCTAACTGGAACCAGAAAACTGTCTTAGCAATGCTGATGGAAAAATGTTAGACCCATTATTACTGAGGATAAAACTTTCCAAATATGTAATTTTCTTTTCAGAGAAATTAAAAAAATAAATTAACCAAAAACCAAATGAAAAATAGATGTGTCTACTAGTGCAGTTTTTTTGGTAAGAGGGAATAGAGCTCACATTTTTTATAGGGAGTTCTGACTTTCCCTGCTATGTATGCCATACTGACAGGCGTAAGAAATGTGTACACAACTGTAAAAAAGAATACTTGATACCTGAAGAGATTTTTTAAGCTTTCTTAAATTTTGAAAATTTCAGGGGGAGCTTATGCCTTGTTGAGATAACAGATAGCTTTCTAAATATATGAATGATTTGAGTTTTCAAAAACTCTTAAAAGAGATTGTTCATTTAACTGAATATTAATGAGAACAACAATTCAAAAATTGATTGAGGGTGAAAGAATGAACATTAGTGGACAGAAATGCTGTTAAGTTTAAGTAGTTCTGATAACTGTATTTTTCATGAGATCAGTTATTTTTAAAAATGGATGACCAAGAAGGTGCAGAGTTTAGAATGACAGCCCTGATATGAAAATGGTTTCTGTTGGGTTCTTCCTCAGGCTGTGGAAAAGATTCAGAAAGAGAAGGTGAAAATGATATTGAGATAGTGAAGAAAAGTGCTGGAAAGGGTGTCTGAGGTCAGATGTCAACAGCAGTGGAGAAGGAAAACTTTAAATCACAGACACAATATATTTCCATCATTTATTTTTTTTCTCAACAGCAGATTGGAAAAAATGCAGCCCCATTTCCAAACAACATGACTTTAGTGATACCCCACATAACCAATGCCCTCTCACCCTCCAGGTTCCAAGGGAAATAAAAAGCAGAAGAAACTACTGAAGGCTCTCCCCACATGTTATGAATGTAACTTTGCAAAGCATCAACTTTCTCTGCAGCTTATTTTAAAACAAGCTGCAGGCTCTGCTCAGGATACCACTCTGAAAAACATATTTTTCAGCCAAGGACTATAAAATAGTAGCACAAATTTTCAATCTGTGAATGGACTGTACTTATTTCTCCAGTCCTTTTCAGTACTTTTAGGTCAGGTTTGGGCTTTTTACTTTGAAAACATGACCTTTTTATGATAAACTGCAGAGCTTTGCAGTGTGGCATTATTTCTTGGAAATTTGAAGGAGGCTTCCCTGCTTCTTCTTTCCTCTTTTTATTACCTTACTTGTAGTCTGAAATAGAGTTTTATTTATAATTCTATCAAAGTCATAAAAAGTGAGCTAAGTATGAAGTCTTTTATTGCAATAGTTGTCTCCAATCAATGGGACGCCATCAAAAATGTCTTACTCTGCCCTCCATAAAGCCTGAAGAGAAATTTCAATGGAAAATTGCCATCCAGTAAGCTCCTATCCTACCTTACTATGAACAACTGTCTTACTTAAAGCAATATTTACACATTTCTTTCTTTAGGTTGTATAACCACTCCTTCTATCCCAAAGCACATGTGCAGTAACTACAATTATTCAGTACAGCTATACCACCTGTAATCATATACACAAGCACTTATATTCCCAGTATTTTAACAAGACAATATTTAGGTATTCAAATTTTTACAGGGTTTTATTTCCTTTGTATTAACCCACTCAACATGGAACTGCTCACCACAGAAAGATTTTAGCAGTGTTGTTAATAACCAAGAAGTCACTTAGCAAAGCAGTTGTGCTGAAGCAGATAATTTATTAATTCCAAATTTTATCTATCAAACCAAATTTTATCTATCAAACAAATTATTACTTTGAGTTAAGGAAAGTTAATTCACTGTTGTACATACTGTGCCAAGCTGCCTTTCTGCCTTCTTGGAAGGTAGAGGATGAATTAGCTCTCTGCTTACACTTTGGTGTATTTGTATGTGCTATGACCAAATAAGTTCTTTGCAATGTTATGAAACAAACTACTATTGATACTCCAGGCAACCATAAAATCCAAGATCTGAGACCACTGTTTGTCACTGAATGCCAGTGTGGTGCTTAAACTCTCTATGTAGAGAGGATTTATAGTTTTATATTATGGCTCTGAGCCTCCAAATCTACCTGGTCTCTCTTCTCAGTGTGATTTTTGTTGAATAAACCATGCTGTTTGGGTGCCTACTGTGGGAATGGATGAGCAGTACTGTTTGCTGCTCATCTCAGAAACTGCTGGAACAGGCTTTCTAATTAACATGTTCACAACAGTTGGCTGCAAACACGTTGTCTAAGAATTATGGGTGGCTGGTATACATTAATGAAAGAGAAAGCAGCTATTAAAAATAATATTGACAAATATTCATGCATGTTTGAGTGCAGGCAAGTGGATTTCTTAATTAGCAAACCTTGCTTAGGTTTCATTATTTCATTAGGACCTTACAAAAGTCATAATGAAAGAATTTGCTGTGAAACCACAATCTGAAACTTTTCTTTGGATTTGGTTTTCTTTGTGCCTTGTTCCCTCAGGACACGCTTACCCAAACCTTATCAGTCTCTCTGTGTCATGATTTCTCTTTATTTCTCATAGCTAAGTAAAATAACGAGCTGGCTTTACTATTGAGTCAGCAAAAAATTTGCACTTTCCCAGCTGGATCAACACCAGCCAGCAGGGTGAGGAATCCCAGGCAAACACCGCTAGAGGTAAAAAGAAACACAGTTGTGATGGTGATGCTTGAAAAAAAATCATGTACTTTGATTCACTGATAGTCTCCCCACAAAGAAGACTCCTGTTTTAGGTTCTTCATCTTTTGAGGAAAACTTCCTCTTTTGGGAAGCCATTGTAATACTTGGATACTCCGATAAGAGGCACTAAAAAGGATAATAAATTGTATAAATATTATTGTGATTATTTTGTAACTTGTGAAAGTTGTAAACTTGTATGAAATTTGTCTTTCCGAAGGAGAAATAGCAGACATTTTTACTTCCAGTGTCATTTGTGCTCATTAAAGAAGTCCCTCAGACCCTTTGGGTGTAAAACATTGAATAATGAGGAGGAAATGTAAAACTTTGAATGAATGAAGGAGGACAGACTGAGAATGAAAATTTGTGTTATGAAAACATAATTCTGGCATGCAAAGAAATCACTTTATTGTGCAGTTATGATGCTGCATGTACGTGTATCAATTGTCTAAAGGAACACACCATGATGGCCCATATGATCAATCAAACTCTTCAATGTCTAAACACAGTCTTTGAGGTACTGTTAAAGCAGATGCCTGGAGATTATACCTGCAATGATCGCTGCATTTATCCATGCATTGTGCACTTGCAGGTCATGCTGTAAGATATATTAGGTGGACAATCAAGAAAAGCTGTTTTATTGATTGATGACCCAACTGAGGGCATAAGACCAGTCATAGTTGATATAGGTCCTAAAACAGAGGTGCTTAGGTCAGCCAATGATCTGCATGGGTCACAGGAGTGGCTGGTGAAGAGGCAATTCTGATTCAGCTGTCATTGGGATCTTATATACCTAAGGTCAGAATTTGCAGCATCAAAAACACCCTCAGTACGAACATGGCATTATCTTGGTGATCCCTACTTTTGGCACAAAGCACAAAGAAACACAATGATTTCTGTGTGTATCTTGATAAAAGGAACTGGCTGGTCACTTTCTAGAAATTGAAAGAAGGGTTGTTGCCGATATTGCAGTTTGTACAGGGTTGCCTTTGCAGAATGTGTTGTGCACTCATTGTGGAGTAAAATAGTTCATCTTTTCAAATGAAGACTTTCAGGCCATCACTGGTATCTTGTGAAATTACAGCAAGGAAAACCTCCTTTGCTGGGGCTGATGTAGACATTGTGGCAAACCCTGTCAAAAGATGGCATGCAATGATATATGGGATCTTGGAAACCAGCCCATCAAGTTAAAGTCTCATGATTGCTGCTTTAGTAACAAAAATCTTGTGTCTAAATCTGCCAAGGAGGGCTAGATGACAAGAGGAAATGTCCCAGCTGTCACAAGACTGAGAGATGGTGTGATAGCCTGGTGTATGTTAGACATAGAGATACTGAGAGCCTGTGCAACTTTCCCTGCTCTCTCAAGGAGTATTTGGAGGCATTCAGTGGAAAACAAATCAAAATCAAACCTCAAGATGCTAGGGTAAGTAGCTATCTGGGCTCAAGAACTCCTGGTTCTAGTTTTTTAGGAAATTTCTGAGCAGATAAGGTAATGGATCAGCTGAGCTGAATAAACAGCTATGAAACACTGGACTCTGGTGAGCTTGCTCGGGCAAGAGGGCTGATGCTAAGTAGATATTTGATGAACTCAGCAGAGATTTATTCAGTTTCAAAGTCAAACAAAACAATTTCAGATGCATATTTCGAAACAAAGTGAACTCAAGGATGATGGCAGTGTCCTACAACTGGGACAAGATTCCCCAGACACCATGATCTAAGGCTTGGCTCAGGTGACCATATTGACTATTGTCCTTTCTTGCCACAGAATTTTATACATGTCAGACACTGATCTCTTCTTCATATTGACTAGAACTTTTAAAGTTGCCATAATCAGAAGAACTCTGTCTTATTTAGCAGTGCCAGTGATGAGACCTCAGCCCTCAGCAAGGGTAGGAAGCTATTCTGCTCTCAGATGGTGGCTCTTAGAAATGGAAAAATAAAAGACTTCCCAAAACTGACCATGGCACCCAAAGTGAGTATCATCAAAGTTATAAAAACTATGTGAGGCACTTGTGGGAAGGATCAGAAAAAAACCAAAAACCCAAAGACCTTATCCAGGGAAGGATGTGGGAGGGGGGAATCTTAGTAATGATCCTATAAATAGAAAGAGATGAAAGGTATCAAGGGATTTGCAAAAGTTCTACTTTTTAGGAATTTAATGCTTATATACTCGAAATGCTACTCTGAAACTGAAAATTTTTGAAGATTCAGATGTTTGGAAGCTGTTATAAGGTTTTCTTGACCATGTCTTTAAGACAGCTTGTGACATTTCTTCTGGAAAAAAAAAATCTAGGTGAAGCAGATTTACTTCAGTGAGATGGTTATGAGGAAAAGTACAAGATGTCTGTGGGGAGGGGTTGAGGGCTTGTGTCAGTCATTTAAAGAAGAATGAAAACAGCCAGTGACAAAGCAGTGGAAACAGTAATTTAAAGAGGGATCAGAATATAATATTGGAATAGATGAGTGAACTAGAAAAGAAAGGATGAGGTATAATTGTAAAAATTGCCAAATCATGTACTTGAGGACTAATAACAAGAATCTCTGTTATAGGCTGACAATTCATAATTTTGAAGTGTCAGGAGATGGAAATACATAGTAGATATATCAGTGGATCACAGAACACCTGTGAACTTCAGATTGACTTGGCTGTGAAAAGTACAAACCAAATCCCCAAATATACCACATGAGTTATTTTCAGGAGGGATCAAAAAGTATTAGTACTTCTGTACATTTGAGACTTTATCTAAGAATTCCATTCAGTTTGATTAAATTATGTTCAACAAAGAAGAACATGTGGATATTCAGAGGAACAGAAACCATGCTTTTGAGAGGAGACCTGCAGTGCTTTAATCTTATAAGATGAAGATTACTGGAGAATGTTTTTGTTTTGTAAATAGAGTTCAATATATGCTTAAAATCATAAAGCAAAAATTATACTTAAGCAACAAGGAAGAGGGCATTATATGCACAAGAAGAAAATTGGTCATGACTATATGGTATTAATAGGCTGCAAAACAAGAAGGTTGTTTCTAACAGCCATGAGAAGACAAAAGTGGAGAAAGACTCTTAGGCCTTTGATTCTCTGGGATGGATGTATATTCCTCATTCAAAGTTGGGGCACCTGTAAGCACTGCATTTTGCCATGGACTTCATTACATATTTTGTAAATTAGAAGGATTGTTTAAAAAAATATATTAAAACTAAAAGCACTACTTGAAAAAAAAAAACGTTTAATTTGAAAAAAAGTTAATTGTTAAGTCAATTTTTAAAACTGGTCTATGTTTTTCATAATAAATAGTTCAAACCTGCAGTTCAAATGTAGTTAATGCTAGCTAGGTAGCAACAAACAGGTTTTGAGCTACAGCCAGTACCTTTAGAAGACAAAGGAAACAAAATATATCATCAGCATTTTAATCTAGTGTGGTAATGTTTAATATGGTTTATCTGTGTGTGAAAACTGAAACTGGCCAATATGCACAGAAAAATCTTAGGTAGAAAAATGTTTCTGGTGTACATTTAGATGGACATGTTTCTAGTTACATATGCTTGAATACTTTTATGAAAAAGCTTGGGAATAGAAAAACCCCCCAGGTCCCTATAGACCTGCATGTTTAAAGTGTGATTCCTTGACACAGGATATGGTGTTTCCTTTCAGCTGTGCCACATAAGCAAAACAATGACTACTAATAATGAAATAAACAGCAGATACAGTATAAAGTAGATTTTTCTTTTTGGGACCCTCATTTATACTAGATAATTTGCAATTAATACTTCATGAAAATTGCCTGTTTTGTATGCATGAGCAGACAAAAAGCTTCCTAAGAGCATCATTGTTTCCTTAACGAAAGATACAATGCCAGTGACATTATCAGTATTATACACTTGAACCTCAGTTGGTGGAGACAACATCTTCTATAGTGTGCTGTCATGCATTTAGGACTAAATCTTATTGCAGCAAGTGGATGTTTTGCCACTGTATTCAAAAGGATACAGTTTTGGCCCTCATTACTTGCCTCCATTTCTCCATCTAATTAAAGCATTTGAATGCTGACAGGTCACTGGAATGAATGCCCAATTAATTACTGATTTGTTCATCACAGCCGCATCCTGGATGCTATGAGTTTATACTGTAGATGCAAAATGATTCCTCCTTGGAATTGAGCTGTGCTCTAAAGAATCAGACATTTTTTCATGGCACAAAGAAAAGCCCAAATACATGAATTTTAAAAAGTATGTTAAATTTGTACATTAAAAATGTATTGGGGATATCAGAAGATCTTTTCCTGTTACATATGCCACATACATATAAGTGCTAAATACAAGGTGCATGTTGTACAGTAAGTTGACTTTTCTGCCAGTGAAATTAAAAAATATGCAAATTATAAAGAATGTCAGAGCACTAAAGAAACATCTGCTAACCAAAGTAAAAAGTAATGATAATGATGGTAAATAAAGAAAGACAAAAGTAAGTATTGTTTGAGATGAATTTTCACCCAGCTGTGCATTATTATAGAGTTATGAAAGAAGACTACCCTTTTAGCTGACTATCTCAAACAGGTTCAGAAAGCAATTTTTTAAGTGCTGAAAGTCATTCTTGTAACAATTGCTTTCTTCATTTGTGTTATTCAGAAGCTGTCTGTGAATGCATCCTCTCATTGGGAAAAGAGGCTGCTGGAAGGAAAAGGGATTTTTTAGAGTCATTCAGCATTTTCAAATATGGCCTTCTTTCTGTCAGGAACAACTACCACAACATAAAGCAACAAGGATATTCTTCGCAAAGCAACTCTTAACCCAAGGCTGTCACTCTCCTAGCAATGTGAACAGGAAAGCTCTGAGGGCCTTGAAGCAATCGAAGAAGCTGATCAGGCTCTGAGCAGCCAACATCTCTTCCAAGATGCTTCCATCTGCTTCCACATGTCTTCCAAGGAGCTGGGCAGATGACCTTGCAGATGAGAGGGAGGACAGCAAGGGTCCCCTGGAACTGTTTCAGTTACCTCTAATCTTTGAGTTTCACTAACTCAAATGAAATTCAAAGTATATACCACCCAGGCTAACAGAAACAACTCTTTGGCTGGCATCATGGCAGGCACAACTTACCATCTTTTAGAAGTTTGGGTTGCAGATTTATTTTTGTGGTGAATCGATGTCAAGATGCCTTTAGTAATTTTTATGTGTGGTAATTGTGTGATTCTTGTTAGACAATGTCAAGACCTCGACTAGTGTGAGCAGTATGTGAGTGAATGCAATACTGTCTTTGGTGCTTGCTCTACAGACTGGTGGTCAATGACCACCACTAAGAAGCAGAAATTAAATAAACCACATGGCTAAATGTTTAGAACATTGCAACTTTTACGTTTTAGCATTAACTTCACATTCTTTGTGTGTTCTGAGCTTTTTTCACATCCTATAACAAGCTAGCTGCCAGTAATGGTATATTATCTATGGATGTGCACATTATCACCTTCTCATCTTCCCCCTCATATCCTTCCTTTTCTAGGAAGTTTAATTATCATTTAGCAAAAACCTTGCTAAGGAATAAAAGCTATCTAAACTTTGTCTCTGTCAGCCTAGGTCTTTCCCTTTATGTAAAAATATAACAGCCATTTAGTGCTGTTCAAAATACATTTCCTGTTCTTCCACTCTCCATAATATAGAAGTAGTAGAAAATTTTCTTGTTGTGACATGAACACAGAATGGTTGAGGTTGGAAAAAACTGAGATTAGCTCAGCTGGTCAGAGCATGGTGATAATCAAGGTTGTGTCTATATTTACCATTCACTTGAGAGCTGGACTTGATGATCCCTGTAAATGTTTTTCAACTCAGAATATTCTGTGATTCTTTGATCTGGGGGTCATCTCATCTTACCATTCCTGCTCAGGCAGGGTCACCTACTTCAAGGATTGAGAGTCCTGAACAGCCTGTTTCAGTCCTCAGTCACTCTCACAGTAAAAAAGTATTTCTTGGTGTTCAGACACAGACTGCTTTGTTTCACTTTGTGCCTGGTGCCTCTTGTTCTGTCACTGGGCACCACTTAAAAAAGCTTGACTGCATCTTCCTCAAACCTTCCCTTAAAGTATTTATATGCACAGATGAGATCCCACCTGAGCCTTCTCTTCTTCAGGTTGACACGTCCCGTCTCTCACCATCTCCTTGTATGAAAAGTGCTTCATCTCAGCACTCTGGGTGTGGTCTCACCAGTGCTGATCACCTCCTGACTTGCTGTAAACATGGTACCTCATGCACATTGGGATATCGTACACTTCATGACCCTGGTAGGCTTCAACTTTAAGTGATCTTTGGCTTTCTTTGCATCATTACTGCACACTCAAAGTTCATAAATTCTTCCTTTGTGTCCCATCTGTCCTTCCACCTCCCATATTCTACGATTTTTTTTAATACTGAAACTCAGTCACACGCTCCCTGTTTAATCACTCTAGTCTCCTGATATTATCCTGAACTTATTTTTCTGAGGAACATGATGATCCACATCCAATTGTGGTTGGAGGAGGTTGTATTCAAAGGCTTGTCAGCTTTCCAGAGCTTCTTTGCCCTTCAGAGTGCCACCCATGTGATCCCACGTAGCAGTTTCCGGAATGAGGAGCTGAGGAGTTTCCTGAATCAGGAGTTTCCTGAATGAGATGAATTCTGATTTTCTGAGGGACAGAGTCTATGGTCTGCTACTCTCCTACCTTAGGACCTTGTGCTTCACAATTTCATGCCCACTTACAGTCAAAGCTGTTGCTGATAACCATGTCCCCAAGAAGTTCTTGGATGTCAAAGCAGATCTAGCTGAGGTTTAAAAGACCCAGTCATGACCTGTGACTGGCATTAAATGTTAAAATCTTACATGCATAACAACAAACCAGTATTCCCAAAATTCCTGAGACAGGCCCAGTCTCCTCACTGAAAGAAGAGTAGGGGCAGGCATGAAATTACTCTAGTGCTAATATCACTGTAAATTCACCCCTGCCTTTACTCTCTTTCTTATTAAAAATACACTGAAAAAATGTAAGATGAAAGAATTAAATGGGAATTTACTTTATTCTTAAGATAATTTTGATTCTCATAAACAGTTTCTTTCTTGCATGTATAGACTTAGGAAAAAAGTCTGGGGAAGTTTTGGAAAATTTTTGCATCCACTGACATTCTAGTTGAAGTTAGAGTAAATCAGTATTATTTTGTGACCATTTTTTTCCTGACTAATTTCCTCCCTTCTCAGCAGGTGAAATCTACTGCCAGTTAGAGACTCGCAGTCAGTTCAGCATCCATTCTGATGCAAACTGAAAAAGGCAAGTCTCTTGCTGGCTGGGGACAATGAAGTCATTAATCAAAATCACTCTGCATCTCCACTGATGATGAAAGAAAAAACTCTGTCTACTATCAGGGTGCAAACTAGAATCAGTGGGCCATGACTTCAGAAAAGGAGGCAATTCGGAACAAGTTCTAGGGAAAATGATAGGAGGAGAAGCACATCTCCGAACCTCAGGATCCTGGGGCTGACCTTTGGATTTCATGGTAATTTAAAGTAGTTTCAAGGCTACCTTGAGGTATTGCTGATTCCTAGGACCCACAAGAAGTCCTTCTGATAATGATAGGCTATACCTGGGGCACAGAAACTTGCAGTAAGTTCCTCTCCAGTAGTCATACCATCCAAACATCTTTGAAGTGGAACTCGCAGTGAGGGAAAGGAAAAAAGCCATTACTACAGGATTTCTGTACATCAGAGAAATCCTCAAAGAGATGCCTAAGCTGACTTTAAGGCTGCTTTGTGCTGCTACTATTGCACAGAACAGGATGAATTCCCCCATGAATCTGTCTTATAAATATTCTGAGGAGATAATCTTGAATTCTTCAAAGTGTTTTAATGTGGAAATATTTTAAAAGGCATGTGAAATTCTACACACATGTTATTGGTCTAGTCCTGTCATTCTGGGATTGGTCAATGGAAACTTACAGCTGAATACCTTTGAAAATGCCAGTGAGACCAATAGCTAGTGATCAGCACAAAGTAACTGGGACTTTCTACAGAATATCCCTTTGTGCAGCAGGAGTCATATGTGTGCAAATAGCATAGGGAAGAAAGAACAAAGAGGTTTAGATGCATTACCCCTTCTTCTGTTGCTACCCGTCTGACTTATACCAATCTCATTAATGGTCTTCATGTAAGTCAAACCACCAGGTTTTCTAGGTGAGCTTTTTTGTTATGTTTTCTATCTGCTGGCCTGTTGTGAATAGGACACAGAATAATACAAGGCTTACTAGACAGTCTCACCAACTTTTGCAGAACTTAAATTTTCCTGAACTTATTTTAAGCAAACAAACAAACATACAAACAAACAGACAGTTCCTCTCTAATCTTCAGAAAACAAAGTCTTTACCCCCTTCCCCAGATTCGCAGATTGCTGAGAAGTTATTTCTCCACTGCGTTAGCCCTGAAGAATGATGACAGTTTTAATGTCAAATCTGTGAATTATTTCAGGGCTAGTTCCTTTATGGGGGCTTGGGTAGGGGTTGAAATGATCAAAATATATGAACTCTTTTACAGTATTGTGGGAAGAAGGTCCTATCTATACTTTTCAGACTATATTCTGATTCATGTATAAATGGTTAATTCATAAAATGATAAATGTCTTATCAAACAACAAAATAACACGCTCAGTTTGACAAGGCCATAGGAAAAAAATGACAAATATGTACATGAAACCAGGAGTATTCTCCAAAAGGGCAGTAAATTCTCAATGGATTACTTCTTAGCAGAGATATACTGAAACAAAAACAATGCATCAAATCCAGTCTTGGGGATGAGTCCTGAAATGAACTGATCTCACTGAAGCCACTGGGATATGCAAGGGCCCACTATGTCTTAAGATCTGGCCTTGAATTTCAAATCAAGTCTTTCACTTTACTTGCAAACACTAATGTCAAAAAACAAGCAAAAAAATAGATGTTTCCATCCCTCAGGTTTTTCTTGAAGAGATTACCTCAGGCTTGACACTTCTGTCCTTGGGATAGGTACCAGAGTCTGTATGAAAAATGAAATCTGAACCAAAATACTCAAGTAATCTAAAAGATAGATTATGAACACAATAGTTAAAACAATTGCTAATGACACCACTGAAAAAAAGGCATGTGTAACATGTGGCTAAATGACCACGTCTCCTCTATCCTTTGGGTCAGAACTTTAACTTACACTTTAAGGATCCCACCAAAGGATTTAAGTAACTGAAAACACATATTGCTTCAAACTGGACCTCTACTAATCTGCAGATTTTGATTTTTTTCACTCGTTGATGATTTCATAGAAACATAGAGTGGCCTGGGTTGGAAGGGACTTAAAAAATCATCTAGCTTCAATTCCACACCTGGATGCTCCATTCCTGGAAGTGTTTCAGGCTAGGTTGGATAGAGCTCTTAGCAACCTGGTCTGGTGAAAGGGACCCCTGCCTATGGCAGGGGGGTGGGACCAGATGATTTCTAAAGTCCCCCCCAACCCAGGCCATTTTGTGATATCATGATTTTATATTGCTCTCATGTTTCCTCATGGCTAGGCTGAAACAACCTTTGGAAAGATATCAAATGGTATTAAGACAGATGAATTTTGTCTGGATAAAGTAAAGAGATGCTAATATTTTAAAGAATTAATGCTGATATGTAAATGGTAATAGAAATATCTTTTGACAGCTTTTTAGAGCTAAATTTTGAACATAACTTGCCCTGAAACTTTTTGGTCACACTGCTAGTGATCCTTTGACAGCAAGGTTAAATGACCAATATAGTCACATTTTGTTTTCTTTTCCTTTGTTTGCTAGTCATTTTTTGATCCACAGAAAGGCTTACCTCTCATTCCCTGCTTACTAAGTTTGTTTAATACCTTTTCATAGAGTGATTTTACCAAAACCCATCTGAAAGGCTATATACATTGCATCAAAAAAAAAAACCCTTCTACACAATATTTCATTAACTACTATAAATAAATTCATTGTTTTAGAGAGAGAGGTAAGCAGTAATTCACTACTTTAATTGGAAAAAACTATTCTAAACAAAGACAGAAATCACATGCTTGTCATAATTCAAGCTTATAAAAGCTTATCTTTCTCTCTTATGAAGTTTTCCTTTTTTAAGTTCAGTAAGGGCATCCTAGCCATCATTTCTTGCATCATCAGGCACAAGTAGGGCAGGTCTTCCTTGCACCAGCTTGATGAAAGCTGTGCAAATCCTCTGTGCTACACTTTGTGACTTCTGCTCCAAATCAGTGGGTAACATCATGTGATAAGACAATGCTGGTATGTTTATACCAGGCTTCAGAGCTGAACACTCATAAATTCACATGCCAATAAATAGGCAACAATAAATCTGACCTTTCTGAGCTAGGGAGCTATAAAATTTGTAAAAAGGCAATAGGAGGCTTCACTGAAACTGATTGCAACAACACAGAGATTATATTGGGTTTTTTTCTGTCTGTAAGTGCAGGAAATACTGAGTTGTTAGCTCATTTAAGGAGATCTGAATGTAAGGTAAGTTGATTGGTGGGTGATATATGAGATAAGTGAATGGGAAGAACTGAGGGTCAAGCATAGATAGGTGATATTTTTGTTCTCAATTTCTACGTATAATTTTGGGACCAAAATAGGAAGACCATACAAGCACACCACTTATTCCCTTCTGACCTCTTTTTATACAATTCATATAAAAACATAGCAGTATAGTTAAAAACAAGTTTCTGAGCCACAGAAAAAGTACAAAGAGAGATGTAATTACTTGCATCACAACAAATAATCCACAATACAAACAGCAATGACAAAACCAAAACACACACACACTGCCTCTGTGCAGTACTCAACAGATACAATCTTGTTAGGATGTAGGCTATTAATTCAGGTGTTTCATGGGACAAAATTCAAAGCTCTGTCACTGCTGTTAATCTGCCCCAGTCTGTCTTCCCAGCTGTGCCTTACTCTGTCACAGGATTTCTCCAGGGCTGAGTGCATGTCTGGGGCTGGTGGCCAAGCTGGTCATGCTTGTGGTGGCCACCCTCCTGGGATGCCTTTATCCTTCACAATATGCACACCACTAAAATCCCATTTCAGTAATAAATGTAAACTGAGTTCTCCTGTCTAAACCCCAAGGTCATTAGCAGGTACAGGATGACTGGCACGTGACATTTAGCTCTTTTTTCTGTCTTCCTCCATCCAGCCAGTTCTAGGTTTGTCCTTGTGACTAGGTAGGGAATAGGCAGGGAAGTGCATCAATACTGAGCTCAAAGGAAGTGGGAAGGAGTGTGATAATTTCCTAGCACCCAATTGCCAAAAGCAGGGTCATATTAACATGCCTACCTCAAGAGCCTGTTGCAGGTTTGCAAGTCACTGAACTGCTCCGTGCAGTGGATTTTATGACCCCCATGTGCTCTCTCTGCAGAAGTGAGCAAGGTGGTGTCAGCAGTTGGCAAGGCCCAAAGGATGACAAGCAACTTTCTCTCTGCCTCTGTATGGGTGTTTCTTACCCCTTGCTGTCCCTGTGCCTGGGAAAATGGGGAGAAAATGTGCAGAGCAGAGCAATCCCAAGATAGCTCTGCAGCCTATATCACTAAAGAGGAGGGAGTAACTCTCAAGAATTATACTTTATAAAACAACCACCCCCATGTTGTCTATCTTGAAGGATTGTGTGCAGTCTACATTAATACACAATGCTGAATCACAAGTGGCTAGGGACAGATAAAATTTTGGAGCCTAGAACAAGCCTGTGAGAACCTGTTTATGCTAGTGGAAATCTTTTAAGTATTTTAAAAACAAACCTTCAACAAAACACCTTTCCAAGGCTGGAAAAGAAAGAACAAGAACAAGAACTAAAAAGGAGATAAAGGTACTAAAATTGTGGCGGACTCATGACTTCACTCTTTTTTCATCTTACCCCTGAACTTTGTAGGTAATTCCTACTGTGATTGTCATCCTGTTTAAACAAATGCATTTTAATATAAAACACATATACACAGGACAAATTACAGTTATCGAGACCTAGGAATAGAATATAATCAATTGACATTTTCTAGGGTTGGTTGGCAGACTCCTAATGTTAATTCTATGTGTTGATTTATGATGCTAGAATTTAATCTTATCATGGGGTAGGATTGCAGTCACTAGAGATGAAGAAAACTTATTCATTTATTTCCCTGACAGATAAAGTTCAGCAGCTAAGGACAACAAGAAAATTATATGCTGAAACTTTTCAGGTTTTCCAGCTTATTCTCCTTTTTTCTTTTTGCATTGCATCTTGTTTTTATCTGATTATTTTCTGTCAATATTCTTTCTCAGTTATTTTGGTTACTAAAATTGACATGAAAGAGAGAGTGGGAAATGGGAGATATTTCAAAACATAATCCTCATGATGTATGCATTAAAAAAAAAAGATACATCATTCCATGTAGTTGTTTTTGATAGACAAAATTAAGGATGATGAAGAAGAAAGATAACTGCCATGGTAGAGCAAAAGCATGAACACATACCTCAGATATTTCAGGCCCTGATTGAGTACCTCATCAGTACTCAAGGCTGGACAGAAAATCCATCTCATTGGTTTGTCTTTTGCCCATCTGTAGAGTTCCTCTAGAGGCAGAGCTGCTGTCTGCCACTCCCTTATGGACAGATGTGATCAGTGCTTTGTCTTCTGGTGGTTTCTTACACAGTGGAAGAACCGATGTGGCTGACAGTGGTTAAACTATACCTTCCTGAATTTCAGAGTTTTAATAAAAATAATAGATGCATTTTCCTTCCTTAGAAATGCATTTGATTTTTTATGCTTATGGACATTTATTTGAACACAAAGAGAATGAGTGGATTAGGTTCTGTAGTTTAATATAATTAACAGAAGATACTATAATGACTAAGGCAAGCAAGATTTTAGTCAGAGAACTATAATGCAGGAAAATTCTTGAAAAGTCAAAGTATACAGATCCTGTGTAGTAAACTTTTTTTAGAGCATTTGCTCTGTCCAAAAGTTCAGAGTGTTGACTAGCAAGTAGTCTACACTGGCTATGAAAAAATACAAATTTTTTCAAAAAATAAGATTTTTTTCTGCCTCTGCTTCCTGAAATTTCCATTAAAAGTTATCACTTTTGAATGACAGGGAAGTACTGAAAACCTTTTGCTTGAAAATTGCAAATTATTACGTTCATAGGAATACCAAAGTAACCTTAATTTATTGGGCTAAAATTTCATTTAATCAAGTACCATTTTTCTTAAAGTGGCCTCACCTCACCTCCATGTATTACTGCAGAAAAGTTTAGGTGTAGAACAATCCTTTCAAGAGCTGAACAATGAAAAAAGTGAGATTTAACAATGTCTAAAACTCTAATGGATTTATCATCCATTAATTTCTCCAACATCAATTTAGATACTTTTTTTTTTCAGTCTTCCATCATCAGTGAATTCCGCTATTTCATTCAGTGAGAAAAAAGAGTGCTTTTCTCATCTATTTTTTACTTGGCGTTTAATATTTTCAGTGGGTGACCACTTGTTCTCCAGTTATAAAAAACAATATTCCTATTAACTTTTCCAGATGGACTTCTAGATGTCAGTTATATCCCTCCACTGCTAATAGAGTCCTTCCTCTTATAGAAACTACCCCATCCTACTAACCTTTCTCAATTTGCTCCTCTCTTACAGTTTCGCCCCTAAATTTCCTATAATCTAGCAAAATTCCAGGAACCTGAACTGCACGTAATGCTAAGGATCAGATTTGTTTGTCTTTCTGGCTGCTTCTTGTCATTGAGTGAATGTTTGCTGAGAAACACCCTCAACTCCAGCACGTGTTTCCTGAGTGGTGGCAGATAGCTTAGTCTGCATCAGGTATACGCTTCTGTGTAGCCATTTACTGAACTTCATTTACTATTGACATCCAAATATTTTCCAAAACACTCTATCCCTTAGTATCAGTTTTGAGTGTCTTGAATGACTTTGTCTCACTTGTACATTCTGTCACCTGACTATTTGCTCTCTGTTTGAGGTCATTTATTAGCACACTGGACAACACTTATGCCAAGGGCACAGAGAACCCTGCTATTAATAGTTTTCATTGTGAAAACCGACCTTTTATTCTTACCCAGGTTTTCTTCACTTTTAACCAATTATTAATACAAGAGAAGGCCTTCCTTCCTACCCATGACAGTTTAATTTCTTTAGAAACCTCTTCTAAGGGACTTAGTTGAATGTTTTTTCAAAATGTGAGTACGGAGTCATTGGGTCACCATACTCCATAGCCTTTATGACTCCTCAAAGAACTTCCATTGATCTGTGAGAATGGACTTCCTTGACAGAAGCTCTGTTGGTTCTCCCCTGTAATATACCATATTTATCTAGATATCTATTATTTCTCTCCTTTGTTATAGTTTCTTTCATTTACCTGATATGGAAGTCAGACTCACTGTAGCTGTTCGAATCGTTTGTGAGGCCTCTTTCAAACACTGAGGACTCATTAACTGACTTCTACTTCCCTAGCACTGAAACTCATAAAGCAATGTTTCACATACACCTCAGCTGGTAGCTCATTGTTTAATGTCTGTGTTTCTTGAGGACTCTTAGGAGAGCATTGTTGAAGACTTCAGCCTTCTTATCAAATTCCACAATAGCAACCCACTCCTGAGATCAAAATATTTGATAATTTTAAATGACTCAAAATGTAGAAGTCTGGGTGCAAGAAGGCCTGAACTTTTCATATACTAAATAGTAGCCCTGGCAGTGTGATATGTGATCAAGTCTAGTTTCTACTTTCTAGTCTAAAAACGTATTTTGGAAATAGCAGCTCCCACATCACAGAGAACAGTAGTTGTCATTTTTACCTATTTACATTTAGTAATTTAGTAAGCAAGAAGATTTCTTTTGATATGGCTGTGGTACTGTATCATACAGATATATATGCAGGTTGGTGAGAAACTAAGAAGAGAATGGTACAATAACCTCCCTTATATTTTCCTAAGTATCATTGTTGTACTAGTAAGGTTGTTTCTCAAGAGCATGTCTTTTTCAGCTTTTGCTAAACTCCTGTTTTGTTTACTGGATTTCCCAAATCAAAGACTGCAAGCCTTTATCCCAGACTTTGAGGATGCTAGAGGTAGATGTTGAATGCATGGAAAATATGTAGTTTAGGAATTCTGTATTTGCCTTAATAGCCTGCTAGAGAAAACAGAAAACAAAACCTTTAGGGTGGTCACCACAGAAGTATAGAAGGGAAACAGGATGGTTGAGAAAAGACAGAGGACAAGAGTGAGAAATGACCACCATTTATCACAGGAAGCAAAATGAAAGATGAAAGGTGTTTAGCTAACAATATCTTTAACATGTATTTGTTTACTGTTGAAAACCAGCTACATGTATATTTGTAGGGAACAATGCATTACAATATGAAAAATTAATATAAAACTACATTTAAATAACTAATGTGTTGGCACCAGAACTGATGCAGACCCAGGAGGAATGTGGTTCCCTTGTTAAAGTAAGTTCATTAGCATAAGAAGCACAAATATGAAGGGCAGGAAGGGAGGAGGGTTCCCATGTTAATAAATATTTACTTCATGATTCCTGAATGACAGAAATCAACAAAAGCTAGGAAGGAGAAAGTTCTAGCAAGCATTCCAACCTTTACTAGAAAATGAAATCAGAAGCATGAACCTAAATTTTGAGTTTCTTGGGTTTTCTTAGCATGAGTCACAAAACATAAATTCCCCCTAGTTTTGCCTGCAAAGTTTTATTACACGAGTAAATAAGAATGGCTCCCACCATCCAGACCTTTTTTTGCCTACATTGAGGTCAGAATATGTACTTGTTTCTTCTGTAATTTTTTTTCCACATAGAAAGAAAGAAGTGAAAATATTGTTTTTGGTAATGCTACTGTGTATTTTTATAGTGCATTTTATTCTAAAAGATCTCTTATGTTTTGTCTGAGAATATGAACCATTTCATCTGCTCCTAAAATACAGCTAGCTGTCAAAAGCCTCTAATACTACACAAATCTGGGTAATACCAAAAAATATTTTAAATTAAACAGGAAAAAGACAGGTAAGAGAGTGTGAAAGATGGAAAAGAATAATTTTTTTTTTTTTTTTAGTGACTGTTTGCAAGTGGCTAAACACTTCATTTAAGGTATTAAGACATTAAGGCTGTCATATATACTGACTATAAGGAAAGACAGAGAAATGGGGTCCAAATAAAATCAAACCAAAAATATAGACTCTTTTTTTGGAAGGTTCCTTCATAGGACTGATCCAGCTTCACTTAGGAGCTCTAAAGACAATATGCTCAAAGGTACTTACCTCCATATTGCTTGGGAGGGGGGGAAGCCTCATTAGTTACTTTCTTTAAAATGCCACTGCTGAAAAAATGAGTATGTAGGAATGAGCTTAGTTAAACTACATATTATACTATGCAGACAGCAGGGATTTGCTTTGCTTGGTGTAGCTGCTGTTACTGGACACACCACTCACATCACACTCCCATGGAATTAGGGTGGCAACTGCTGTCTTATGTAAGGAAGCATCTGCCTTCCACCAGAGAAAGAGGATGCACACGTGCCACTATGGACTTGCACCCTTCCAGAGTCCCTCTGAGCACAGACATGGCTGGTTGTGCAAGCAGGCTGGAAGCAATGAGCCAAACTCTTGCTTTATGAACTTTACAGCATTCACTCTGTATAAACTTGCATGGTGTAAATTAAAGGATGTCTTTTAGCCCTTGAGCTAACCGCTGTGAGGGAATTCAATAAAGTAACTTTACCAGGAAGTGGTAAAACACATTTTTGAGCTGAAAAGTAGAGAATTAGAAACATGGAAATGTGTGCAATCTGATTAGTGGCTCTGTGAGCTTCCACATGCGTGTTCAATAGAGAAATAGGAACTGTGTCTGCTTCTAAAATAAACATAAAACCCCTTCAAAGTTCAGCTTTAAGACAGATTTTCTCTTTTAATGCCTTTTACTTCATAACTCCAGTGATGCCCAGCATCTGCCGTCTGTTTTTGCAGCCTACACTGACACAGTAATATCTAAGACCAGTTTTTGCTATCCAAAGTTCCCTACCATATGGGAGTCAGTAGCCTTTTGAGACAGCTAGAGTGTCTGTCTTTTGAAACATTGCTGCCAGTGTTGGGGTTCATAATGTCTGGGATGAAGGTGGCCCTCGAGGTGTGTTGGCAATGGTGCTTTGTGCACCTACACATGTAGAAAGGGATGTCTGGATGGGTCACCTTTTAGGTAGGGTTGGCACTGGAAAAACAAAGCTCAGAATAAGCACATGGAGAAATTTTCAGATGCCACTACTGCAGTTGCAGCCAATGTTAAAGCAATTTGAACAAGAGTGGGCTCCAACCCACGTTCCCTGAAATAAGAGGCTCTGGTTGCCATGAGAAATACACTCTGCCTGGGAGAGGTGGGTACTCAGCCACACAAAGCTAGCCACAGACACGCCAATTGTCAAACATGAAAAATGAAACGAAAGCAGATTCACAAATTAACCCTAATAAAGGAAAAAGGGCAAGTCCTACTCAGGAATATAGCTATACTCCAGGAAAAAAGGCACCGCATCTTTAAATAACTGTGAGAGGTAGATAAAGAGTTGGAGCTGTGCCAAGGTAAAAGTTGTAAAACTGGATTGATTTTTGCTACAGCTTGCTAAGGGCTCCCTAGAGCAAGGATGCAATGTTCAAATATAATAATTGATAGCCTGAAAAAAACATTTCTGATAAGTGTGCAAATGTAACACAGAGCCCTGTCTGAGATGAAGCAAGCTTTTGTGTCTAGCTAACCTGAATACTGGGGTGACCCAGATTTGCTGTTCTCTTCCCTGATTGCAGTCACATCTTTCAGCAGGAAAGAAAATGGGCCTGGGCTTTGAACAGGGTATTTTGCTAAATGCAGTTGTGGAAAAGTAATTACTCAAAAGTCAGACCAGTGCATATGTAGGGGGAGGGCTCTGAGGGAGGAGGGAATTCACATTCATTACTAGCACCCCAGAAATCCCTAAGGGAAGAGGAGTTAGTGCTAATCTAACCTCTTTTCAGCCTTCACCTTAGAATGGTGACCACCTCAAGCTCTGTGTATGTGTGTATAAATTGCTTAAGATTCAATTGAACACATTAAGTTTTAAAAAGGATTTAAGTGAAAATTTTCAATAGCTTCTGAAAGGGGATAATTTATTAACTCTGAGTAAATTAAAATCTCAAGCAGGGGTAAAGACTTTAGAGATTACTTTATTACATTTTATATGCTTTCAACAGAAGTGTTGCTTTA
The DNA here is from genome assembly GCA_013397555.1 of Urocynchramus pylzowi. Classification (NCBI taxonomy): domain Eukaryota; kingdom Metazoa; phylum Chordata; class Aves; order Passeriformes; family Fringillidae; genus Urocynchramus; species Urocynchramus pylzowi. Next base: position 1,077,168 of record VZRH01005249.1, read on the forward strand.
AATGGTCCAAAAATCAGCTAATTTTGTCCTATTTAGTAAATTACCTCCTAAGGCTGTAATGTTACAGATTACAATTGCTAGAAAAAGTTGTGCCTTATCAAATAGGAATAAACTGCATTTTCATAGGTTTAAATATAACGCTTTTTTTTTTTTTCTCTGTGTTCATAATTCAGGCTGGTAAAATGCTGTGTTAAAATAATGCCAAGAAGGAAGTGTATCTTTTACATTCTTGTTAGGTCAGATGATAGTGCAACAGAATGTCATGGCTACATCTCCCATATAACATACTAGCAATTTAGAGTCTATTTTGTCTTTGAAATCAGACGTATGATCAAATTACTCTGGCTAACTGTCTCAATAAATGCCTGTGCAAATGCTCTTAGCCCATGGCACACTGAGAGTAATTTGGCTTAGGTTAGCCCCTTTTCACTGTGGGCTAACGTATGTCACATTATCTTGTATTTGTAGTGGACAGTTACCGCAGCCTTGTTGATGTGCAATAACATGCTGTGCTGAGCCTATTTGATTATGACTGGGTCTTGAATTTGTCTATGAAACCACTGGTTTCCAGGTTTAAGGTCTCTTTGGGGAGGATGGCAGGAAAAACATTGGCTCTGAACAAAAGTCATGCACATCCATCCTTTACACAGGCAACAGGCTGCCTTTCAAGTAGTTTCCATTATGGCAAGAAACCATACTGCCTGCTCAGCAGAGAAGCTGGCTTGCTTTAGGCAGCTTTATAGCTATCAGCAGCTGGGAAGCCAATGACTACATTTCAAAACCAGAAATCAGTTTACATAGGGAAAAGGTTTAGAATTACAGTTCTTGCGAACCACAGAAGTCAGCTATTCCATACATCATTGCTTTAAGGTTGTCTCTGCTGCTCATGAGTATTTTTGTGGTAGTAAATGTAATAGTGAAAGAAGTGAGACTAGAACTTGATTGTTCATTTTGGAAAGGTTGAATGGTCTCTGAGAGGATTTCTTTCCTGGGCCACCTGCTAGTCTTTAATCTGCTCCTGGGAAGGATTTGGGAAGCAGAGATTTGGGAGGTGGTGGTGGGGAGGTGCTGGAACTAGCCAGTCCATCTCAAAAGAAAAGCATGTCAATGAGTGTCACTCTGTGCCTGTTTGCCTCACTGTGGAATTCTTTTCTTCTTTTCCTCTCTCCCATCCCTAAATCTTTTCCATCTCTATGTTTTGTGGTGGTTTTATGTTCTTTGGCATCCTGGCTCTTGCTTTTGGGCTAAGGTTAGTCACTGTCTTCAGTTCTCACACACTGGACTCTCAAGGGTCAGATAAATCCTGGAATACATTGTGGACTTTTAACCCCATAAAATGAAGAGATTGAAAGAAAGTAGAGGTCTTTCATTAAAAATCACCAAATATAAGGAGATACTAGAACATACTTGACTGTATATCATAGAAGGCATGAACATTTAGCGCCCAAAGCCCTAATATTGGAGACTTGGAGGCTGAGTTTGCAGTCTCTAAGATTCTTTCAGTAAGATTCTTTCAGTAATATTTTTACTGAATTTACTCTCCAATTCTAGCTAGGATTTAACTGCAGTAATACAAAGTTAATACTGACCCTTTAAAATAATTCACTGACCACTTTTCACACTTGTTTTATGAAACAGTCAAAATATTTTTACTCCTCCTCTTAAAATTTTTTGGATCTGTAAATAGAAACATTTATTTTTATCTTCTATCAGCTATTAAAAGCCTTCAAGCTGGAACACATAGTGTGCACTGACTACAAGAAATAGTGAAGCACAGAAATGCCAAATAAACCTACTGTTTCAGGAGACAGAGTCTACCATTTATCTGTCCTTGTGCAAGAATCTTTCTTATGTCATGGTAACTAGGAGCGTGTCTGACTAGCAAAAGAGAAAGGGTGAAGTCTTATTGGTTTCCGTGGTAGCAACATTTCAACCAATTTGCTTCTTCCTATAAATGAAACCTTATGAGAACTTCTAATGTGTTGCTTTAAACACATTCAAAGCTGATGTAACTTTGCCTTTCAGTATCTTTTCCCAGATGTTTGTGCATCTAACAATATCCCTAAATAGGTGCTATGTTAATTACTCCAACAGTTTTGATTTTTTGAAAGTAGAATCTAATTTTAGAAAACCATTAGATAACTTTGAGTGAAAGATTCTCCAACTAAACAGCGCTTTATAAATCTTCCTGTCTAGATGGATGAATAAAATACAAGATTCTGGTTTTATTTTTACTTACCCATGGGTTGATACTACCATGAAAACCAAATGGATACTTTTAAGGATAATGAGATAAACCCCATCTAATTGCAATATTTTGACATTTTTTTGCTGCTTACTGAGGATACATAGTATATGAGCTTTTTTCTAGATGACCTGACTCTCAAATACCAAACACTGAGAACCAGAAAGCAAGGCAAGAGCTGAAGATATATTTTTTTTTTTAAATCTGCATTTATTTGTGTTATGGATGAATAAAATATAGGGCATATAAAAATGACAGTACCTTCTAGGCTAGTAGATTGCACAATCTGGACTTTCACAGCCACAGTATTTTCTCATGCATGTGCTACACTAAGAATACTAAAAGAACCTAGATTTAAAAGGTGATGCTGACAGAGCATCTAAGTAATGATGACATACTCAGATACACATGAATTACATCTTCCAATGAAGTGTTTGGAAACTAAGTGCAAAAGCTTTCATTGTCTACTTGCATTGATGTAAATCAGAGGAAAATTTTTGGGGTGAAAGCTTAACTAATACAGATATCTACAGTAAAACTGAAGAGAGGGTGATGGCAAGCTTGGTTTGATAGAGCCTTAAACTCCTGGATGCAGACACAAAATTATGTCTATTCACTTTTGTCTTTGAGAAATTACTAATAAAGACACAGATATTCAGGCTGCAGAGGTCTCTTGAATTCTTTCTTTTGATGTCCTCTCTGCTAGAGGCTGTGAAGACAAAAGGTAAAATTTGTGTTTCTTCATTAAAACAGACATGTCCAGATAAAGTCCATTGGAGTTTGCCTATGCTGCTGTATTAAGAATAGCAGCAACCAGTTCAGACATAGGAATTTTGATCCTCTATCATGCTGATCTTCCCATTATTCCCTGTTTTCAGACATATTTTCAGCAGACTTTGCACCATCAGACAATGCTATCATGCCAAACTCTATGGTCTGCCACATGTGTGGTCACTTCCATGGTATAGCAGTCACCAGTCTTATTGGCTCCAGCATAACCCTTTCTGATGTCAGAGTCTTTGAACTGAAATAAAGAGAAGATTTAGGGTCATGAAGACATTGTATGGAGTCTAGAGGAGAGCCAGGGTCAAGAGCTATTACTTCACAGGCCCCACCTGCTCTAGACAGGATTAGTCTGAAGCAATGTGAAAGCCAATCAGTCGATGCCACACAGACTACTGCCTACAGTTCCTAGGGGAGGATATTTTCTACCTATTTTCAGATTTTAAACTAAAATGAAGAATAATTTGATGGGCTGGAAAGTTAATGCAAATCATGGGAAAAGTATATGTTCTGACTCTCTTAGTTTTATTTTAACACAGTTCCACTTCCTGTAAAATGCAAGGCAAATAGCACTTAGATGGTAAAAAAGATGAGCAGGCTTTTTGTTACTGTAAGACAGTTGTAAAGCAGTTATCTCTGAGAGAAAAAGGGGCATTCAGAAGCTGGTCAGGGTCCCAGCTGAATGTAATGCTGTTTCAGAGCCATGTCCTTTACTAAACTTGCCCTTCCTACTCTTTTTACAGAGGCTCTGACACACATGACATATCAGTGTGGTTATATGCATAGTCACATTAATTAATGTTAGCTAACAAACATGATGCAAGTTGTGCATTTTTAATGCAGAATGCTTCCAATAACCATCATTAATAACATTGTCTTCAGTACAGGAGAGTAAGGCTCCTCCTGTATTACCTATGCTTGGGATTAAATTTCATCTCACTTAATTTTAGCTGTCACCACAGTCTTCCTTTGTAGTCACTGGAGAGAGAGAGAGATCTCCAAATGGTGGCACCTTCCACCTCTCTTTGATACCTGTCTATGGATGGGGTGAATCACCCTTCTGGATGAGCCCATCTTGCTCCATGTTTAGAGATAGAGTCAAGCTGACTTTAACTGACAGACATCTAACAGAGACTTCTAACTTACAGGTAGTGAAAATGAAATGAATCCCACCTTCAGCATACTGTACTTTAAGCAGTTCTCTGCTTGGTGTAAAGAGGATTGAGAGAAGATTTCTCTGAGTGCAAGCACGATTTTGTTGCTGCTGCTAGGAGTGCTTTGCTTTCTGCTTTTGCCTCCCTGAGATGCTGACAGCTCTGATGTTAATAATGGAGCACCAGTCGGGCTTCAGCGATTTGCAGAAAAAAGGCACGTTATGTAATTTTTTTGAGGTAATAGCTGCAGTCGGAAAAAATTGGCCTGAAACTGTCTGAAGCTGAGAGAATCTTCCATGTTAAATAGTTTAATTTCGGGATATTATAACCATGACTTGAATAAAATAAAAAAAACCCAAAAAACCTAACCTATTTCTTGTGCTGTATTAAGTATCTGCATTTGTTCCTAATATTCTTAATTATGTCAATTTGAAAATTTCAGCACATTATTTTCAAGTGTGAATTTAGGGAGAAGGTTTGGCAATCTACTACTGCAAATTCATACTTTAGTTGAAAAAAGCAGCCCACATACCATTGTGTAGTGATAAAATAACATTTCATGAATTAGACAAAGAATTTTTGATGTTGATAAATAGAATGGCTGTGTGATCTATCACTTGATGCTCTCTCAGCATCAAGTGGGCCTGGATTCATCCTTGGTTATCTTCCTAAACTGCACAAGTCTGTGTATACATTAAAAAAAAAAAAAAAAAGAGAGAAAAAGCAGTTTCATTTGAAAAATTACTTCAGAAATATGAGAAAACTGGTCTTGAAAGGAAAGACTCTTCATGAGGTTCCCAAAACTTGTAATTTAATCACGCATTTTGCAACAATCGGTATTTTTAGTGTCTTAGCTTCAAAAATCCTGTTATTACCTGATAATCACTGTTTTTATTAAAGAAAAAGAAAAAAAATTCTAATGGTATTGACTACAGAGGAAAGTTCAAAAATATGACCTGTAAAAGCTTAAATCAAGATGGCGGAAAGTGAAAAGGAGCAATCAATGTAACACTTTATAATTTTTAGAGGCTCAACTTGATTCCTTTTTCCCCTCAGCTCAAGTACAGATTTCCCATAGGATTTTCTTTTCAGGATCACAGTAGTTGATGAGGTTGAAGTGAGAGACAGGACTGTGTGATAAATTCATGTTTGCCCAAGGTGTCAAACTAAACACCATGCATCCCTCTAGGTTCAGATATTTTCCAAGGCAAGGATGGATAAACCTGAAAGTGTTCCTGCCCATGGCAAGGGTGTTGGAACTAGATGGTTGGAAGGTCCCTTCCAGTTCTGTGGTTCTGTGATTTATATGAGGCTTTATTTGTCACAAGGTCTTTGAATCAGTTTGCAGAAAACTAGAAGGGTAATCTGTCCTGAACTAGGGCGCTGAAAAAAGGTGAATGCCATCCTATAAGAAGAAAAACAAACCAAAAGTCTTCCTGAAAAAAGAAAATTATAAGGCACTTCCCGGTGTTTAAATTTAGATCCTTAAATGAAGCACCTGAGGTAGGAGGTTAATTTCATAAGGCTTCCTGTCTAATGCATAGAAAGGGCTGGACAGTCCTGTAAAACACCTTAGTGAAGTTTCTGCTTTGAACTGGATATTGAGAAAGCCTGCTTTTATGAAGGCATCTCTCAGTGTCCACCACGTCCTTCTTCCTGGAGCATAATGCACGCCTCATACCGAGCAATGCTCCTCGTTCACGTGTCACTGGTGTGGGACATGTGGAAAAGGAGCAGGAAAATGAACAACCCCAAGACCTGTGTGGATATGGCTGTGCTCTGCAATACTACTTTTTGCTCCAGAAGTCATTGAAAAAGAGCATGCTTTAGCCAAGTACTTGGAATTACAGAGTGTTAGTGGAAGGAGGAACCTTGGAAAGTTCTGCTGTTCTGACTTCATACTTCAGAGAGCATATATGGAGGAAAAGAATACTGTTTAGACTAAATTCATAACTGGCTGGTACCTTCATTTAGGGTTTTTGAGTAGCTGATCTGGGTTATGCTGAGTCTCAGCAATCATCCAGGAATGTGAGGTGGAAACCTACATTGCTCCTGTAAGACAGATGTCCCTTACTTAGAGCCCTTGGTGGCTTGATCTGGGCTGGATGTCCAGTGGCCACTACTCCAGGTGCTCCATAACTCCCCTCCTCAACTGGACAGGGAGAGAAAATACAACAAAAGGCTCATGAGTTGAGATAACGATGGAGAGAGATCACTCACTGGTTACTGTCAGGGGCAAAACAGGCTTGACTTGGGGAAATAGACTGCATTAATCATCAATTAAAATCAGAGTAGGATAATGAGAAGTAAAACAAATCTTTAAAACATCTTCCTGACACCCCTCCCTCCTTCCCAGGCTTAACTTTATTCCCAATTCTCTACCTCCTTTTACCCCACAGCTGTTCAGGGAGATGGGAAATAGGGGTTATGGTCAATTAATGTTGTTTCTGTCACTACTTCCTGCTCATGGAAAGGAGTCCTATCCCTGCTCCAGCATGGGATCCTTCCCACATGAGGCAGTTCCTCATGAACTACTCCAGTGTGGGTCCCTTTCCATGGGATGCAGTCCTTTAGAACAGACTGCTTCAGTGTGGGTTCTCCATGGAGTCACAAGTCCTACCAGGAAATTTGCCCTAGCATGGGCTCCTTTCTCCACAGGTCCACAGGTCCCCACCAGGATCCTGCTCTGGCATGGGCTTTCCATGTGGTCAGATGTTCTGCTCCAATGTAGATCTCCTCCATGGGTTCCAGGTGGATCTCTGCACCCCCATGGNTAGAACAGACTGCTTCAGTGTGGGTTCTCCATGGAGTCACAAGTCCTACCAGGAAATTTGCCCTAGCATGGGCTCCTTTCTCCACAGGTCCACAGGTCCCCACCAGGATCCTGCTCTGGCATGGGCTTTCCATGTGGTCAGATGTTCTGCTCCAATGTAGATCTCCTCCATGGGTTCCAGGTGGATCTCTGCACCCCCATGGACCTCCAAGAACTGCATGAGCCCAACTGCCTCACCATGATCTTCACCAAGGGCTGCAGGGAAATCTCTGTCCCAGCACCTGGAGCACCTCCTCCCCCTCCTTCTGCACTGACCTTGGCATATGCAAAATTGCATCTCTCACATACTCTCACTGCACTCTTTGGCTGCAATTCCTCCTGCAAATTAACTTTTTTTTTCTTAAATATCCTATCACAGAGCCACTGCTGATTGGCTTTGCCTTGGCAAGTGGCAGGTCCATCTTGTAGACAGATGGAATTGGCTCAATCAGGAATTGGGGGAAGATTCTGGAAGTGTCTCAGAGGACCCAACTCTATAAGTCCCTCAAGTACCAGAACCTTGCCACATGAACCTAATACAGAGCCACAAAAAGCTGAAAGCTCAGGAAGTTCATGAAACTCACATGTCCATTGCAATTTTGAAAATGAACAGGAATTTTGATAGCCCCTCTTCTTGAAAGATTTGTCATGTTTTTCATAAAAAAACCAAACCCTATTCAAGTTGCAATTATACTCCACTACAATGCAAACTACATGTGTTCTTCTTGATTGCTGAACTTTGGCATTGGTGCTACTGTGTATGCTTAGTGAAGTCTATTCCATATTGGATTGTCTTTACTGCAGTGAAGATCAGGCCCTGAATTCTGCAAAATGTAATTTTGTTTTACCCAGCAGATTTTAGTTTAGAAACACCTGGATAACTTCAGTGACTGCTGTTTTTAGGTTAAGCAGGCCAAAATCTGTGCTTGATTGGAAAATAAAGTTCAGGATTAACATGCTGTTTCTGTAAATCCATAATCAGAACAGCTTTGTAACACATAGAAGATTAGGAAGCAAGCCATGTCAGGTACAGCATGACCCAAAACAGATGCACCTGCAAGGTAAAGGACTGGGAGGGTTCTGTGTAGTGAAATAAGATGTCATTGTGTGATGTCTTTAACTTGCCTGTTTTTCAATTTCATCTAAAATATCCTTCCTTCCTTCCTTCCTTCCTTCCTTCCTTCCTTCCTTCCTTCCTTCCTTCCTTCCTTCTCTATCTCTCCCTCTGTCTCCTNCTTCCTTCCTTCCTTCCTTCCTTCCTTCCTTCCTTCCTTCCTTCCTTCCTTCTCTATCTCTCCCTCTGTCTCCTTCCCTCTCTCCCTTCCCAGGTAAAAATTTGCCTATTTGTTTTGGAATGACATCACTTAAAAGGAGAATAGAAAAGATTCAGGCCACCAAACACATGTTTCTTATGATGTTCTAGGCTGATCAAGATTTCTGGCTTATCTAACCCAAGGGATCCATTCCCTCTGGAGGCAGGCAAGGATTCCCTGTTCTGTCCAAACTGGCACAAGAACACTCAAATCTCCTTCAGAGTGTTTGTACCTGGAATTGTTCCAGTGTAGATACACTGCATTAAGAAAACTCACAACACTGTATCTTATTCTGGAATAATTTTCATGTGAGCTATCATCCTAAATTGCCTGCCACAGACAGCTTGGTTAACAACCTAATCAATGTTTACCTCAAGACGTTATTAAGAATCATTAGCAATAGAAAGGAAAGGCTAATGGCCATCTATGCAAGGCCCTGCATGGAAATGTGTGCAACACTTTTTTGGGAACAAAACTTGGAAATTTCAATGTGAAAATTTTATTGGTTTAACTAAGAATAGGATTTAAAATCAGTGTAGTTGAATCAGCGAAGTAGGTAGTACCAGCTGTTTAAAATCAATATAAGGCTGTCAGAGCTTGATTTAACTTATACTGCATTCAAAGTAAACCAAAATAAGCTGCCTGTAACCCAACATTAATGTGTTTACATAGAGTTTTTACTGAATTACTGTAACTGATTTTAAGTCTATTTAAGTCAAAGCAGTGCTAGAACTATGCACAAACAAAAGTTTAACTGGAAGATGACTTATTGAATATGGATAATGCTGGCAATGGTGGTGGATATGAGAAAGAAAGAAATCAATCTGGACATAATGAAAAAACCTGAATGGATGTGTCCAGGAAGTATTGTGCAATATCCAGATACATAAAGAAAGGGAAGAACATTTAGATTTTAGCCAGTTCCCTACATAATATAAGGTCCCAACACATAAATATGCAACATTAGATACACAGGCAAATGGCATAAATATGGCAAAAAAGGATGAAAGTTTAAAGTGGATGCATGGGGAAATAGTCTAAACTAGAATAAAGGGCTCATGTTCTTAATGGCAAAGAAGCAAGAATGCCACTTGGAATACTGCTGTGGAAAAAAATACAAGCAAATACAGCAGAAATGATCTTATCACCCTACAATCTTTTTCTCTTCTTAAAAGTCTTCATGTGTTAACATTGTGGAGGGGAAAAGTAATGCAAAGAGCTTTTTCTGGTATTGTTTGCAATTGCCTTTTTTTTTAGACAAGAACTGTTTTACTATCTAGAGTCCCTCAAAAAATGAAGATGTTCTCAGCACAAAATAAAAACTGGTCATGAAAAATATAAATGCTCTTTCAACTTGAGAAAGAATTCACTTCATAATTTACACTATCTCTACTTGAAAAGAGAAGAACTTCACTACTCATGAGTTATTGGCTTTCCCCTCTTCATTAAGCATTCCTTCTCTCTGTTTTTATCTATTTAGTGCATGCTCTTCACACTTCCTTGTCAATGCCCTTAGATACAAGGGATATATTTGAGACTTAGTGTACAAAGAACTTTCACTTTAATACACAGCAAATTAGAGGCACTGCACTAGCCTGTATATATGCTGTACCTACATTATTACTATTCATATGTAATAATGAATATTAGCCTCTAATGTGGGCTCATCCTACTTGGATAATCTTTTGCCCATGTCCCAACACTGTTTTCAAACATTCTCAAACCAATTAATTTATCTTTCGGAGGGAGTACTTTGCTGAATTTACCTGTGATGTTGTATGTAAAAGAGGATACATTAAAATGAAACCTGAAGTGTTATTGTTGACAGGAAGCTGTCAAGTGATATGAATTGCATCTAGCATATTCAGAAATGTGTTTGCCCTATAATGTTTTCTGTGTCTCTAAACAAAGACAAAGACAGGTATAACTAGCCTGATACCGTTTAGTTATGTAACAGATTGAGGGTTTGGGTTTTAGTCACTGAAAATGTGATAAACAACATTGTGCATTAATGCAGAAAACAGATTGAGCTTTTTAATGGTACATCAAATAAGACTTTATTAGCATCTATTAGGTTCAACCCAAAGCCCGGGAAATAGCATTAATGAGCATCATATATCAGTCTGTCTGTTATTAGATAACATTATCCCTTAAAACTAGCAAGTCATATAGTACTTTATACTTTTTACCTTTATCTTTAGAATTAGCTGCTCACATCCTCTCCTGTTACACTGGCCTTACTATTAGTAATAGTGAACCAATTTATAAACCCATTAGTGACACTTTTTCCCGAAGATAAAAACAGTCAAAATTATCTGGCAGCAATTAATCTTAATGGCTGTATGCAGTAAACAGCAATGGGCTAATTCCAGCTCTGTCAGCCCCATCAAACAATCCCACATTAGGCAGCTTTTCACTGATCCATTAAGCATATTCAGAACAACAACAAATTCAATGCTGAAGGCATATGCACTAAACATTACAACAGTGATCTTCTGAAGCCATCATTATCTCTTAAATAGTACTTCCCCCATGTATTATCATTATGCTGTACATTAGAAATACTTTGATTAAACTCCCCTAATTCATAACAGCCAGCTGCAGACCATTTATGCAGTTAATCTCAACACAACAGCTATTGAGGAAATATAACAAATGAAGGCTGTAAACTGGAAGTCATTACTATAAAAGATACTGGTTTCCTAGCCCTTGTAGTGCAAAGTGCATGGCAAGATTGTACTTTAGAATGACAGTAATGCAGACAGAAACAACTAATGGTTTTCCACATGTCCTGCAACGTATGCAGTAGGAGTTGCAGCTGTAAAGATGTGTGCAGGAGTGACCTGACAAACTGTCATCATGAGTGGCAAAAACACCCAGGAGCCCCATGTTCAAAGGACCAAAATATCACATGAGACCCAGCATGCAAACTGCAGCCTCTCCATGGCTTTGCTGTCTTCATCTGGAGCACACTGCAGTTTGTCTCTTTGAAAGAACAACTCTGATTTCTTTCTCTATGAAGCTGCAGTTAGTAGCAATGACACTTTGAAAGACTGCAGACCTTTAGTTTCCTTTCCTACAAGTAATAGCTGTTTTGAGAATTTTTATTAGACTGTTTTCTCTTTAAGGTATAATGGATACGGTATGGCAAGAAAATTTGCATAAAGCTATCCATGGTGATGTAAACAAAACAATATTATCAGGATAGGAAGGAAAACAGTAGCTAATTTATGTTTCCACTCTGACCTGAAATTCACATGAGGTATTCTCACTTAATAACATGAAAATGTTAAATAGATAAAAGTTGATGGTATTTTAAGTTTTCATCAAATGTATCCCATAAAAAGATGTATTAAAAATTCACTCAGAGGGTTTCATGCTCCATGTCAAGGAAAAACAGGAGTTAAATTTGTGTTGCTAATCTAGATTGTACCCTTTCTTAATTATAAAAATACCCCAAGAAATGTGTGGGATTTGGATACAAAAAACACTTTCACAAATTCTTTACTTGTCAAGTGTAAAGAAACCATAAAAATATTTGTGAATAAGGCCTATGTGTTTTACAGTTCTTCACTATATATAAATAGTTTATTTGATTTTAAAGATATAAACCACAGACACAGTGTCTACCTTGCAATGAAATGATCAAATAAATAAAACTTCAATTTGGCATGAGCTGCCAGTTCTGATCTTAGTTCCAGTTCATAAGTCCAACTTGCTTGAAGGTGGAATGCAAAACCTCTGCAGCACCTTCAGGACCTGTGCTAAGGATCAGGCAAAGGCATGCAAGAGGCAACAACACCCTTCAGAGGGCCAGAAGAATCAACTTCCTGACATTCGGATAAAATCAAGGTGAAAAGTCTCCCTACAAGTCCAATTTCATACTTCCATTATTTTCTAAAGGTCATGAACTGCTGGAATATGTAAGGCTGTAGCTTTCCACCCATTTGTGTGACCAGATAGTGCTGCATACCATGGTAGATCTTGTGTACTGCCTAAGCAGCCAATGCACTTTAACAGTGAATTTTGCAATGATTAATCCATCCCAGACTTTTAAAGACTATCCTAGTATTCTCCCTTTCAGAAGGAAAAGAATGGACTTGTTCTTCAGATACCAATTTCAAACACAGGCATTTCTCTTACCTCCACAGCAGCTTGCCTTATGATCTTAGGTAAGCTTGGCTGCCTTTCTTTATACTGTTGATAACATGACTTTTTCATGTGGCAGAGCTGCTGCCAAGACAAATTGGTGATGTTTCCAAGTGTTTGATCAGAAAGTTGAACAGAAAAAATAATTTTTACATTATTTCTAATGTGGCATTCTGATTCTTGGCTATCAAGGCTGACTCTCATGATCAGAATTATACAGGAATTTTAGCTATCAGCAAATCTGTCTATAACACAGATCTACTCTGGATTGCTGCAAAACCAGCACTGGTCCCAACAGGTCTGACCAGCTTCTGAGATGATGAAAATAAGCAGAAATGGCTGTAGTCCTCAAGAAGGCAAGTGCTGAGCTTGTAGGACCTATATCCCTACCTGATATCACCACAGTGGGCAATCTGTTTTTTAGTAAGCAGCAGTTAATAGATAGGTTCCAGGAAATTGTTTCTCTATGTCAGTCTAATTCATGCTGTTCTGGAGGCTGGACACCAATATTTGGAAGTAGATGAGGTGAGTTTTATCTTTAGCCTATTTCATGTGACCTGAAGATAACCTAAAGCAAGCACCTGAAAACAAAAAATGATGGTTTAACCCAGCAGAAAGTGAAAGCTGAGCAATTATAATATTTTTTAAATTTTTTTACACTGAAGCATTTCTAGGTACAATAGCTTCAGAAAACAAGGAATATTAGACACCCTGATGAAAATCAAGGTCTTAGCATAGTCTGGGTACTTAGGAGCAAGATGTCCTCTGATTAAGGATTTCTAAGAGTGAAAATTTTCAATTAGGTGCCCAAACACAGTTAAAGTTTCCTACTGAACAGAATTCTCAATATTTCAGATGTAATTCATATGTTTCTTGTACATGAGCTACTAATTTGGGAAGAAGTAACTTTTCCCAAACATAAAGAGAGACTGACTCACCATTTTCTCTGGCAGTCAGAAAGATCTGTGACATATATGTGACAATTATAATTTATAAAGTATGCCTGAATCATTATATGCAGCTATCTTTGTCCAGTTTCACATTTTGCTTCCTTTTCCCACAGTATTTGTTTCTTAAACAGCAGTGGAAAATGCCATAAGCAACACATCTTCAATAATTTATTTAATTTTTTTCAAGATATAATGTGTTTGGATTTGAGCAAATCCAAGTAGGTAACTGCTAAACTTCAGAACAAAGAAGAAGATTGTTCCACCCTTCTCTTCCAGAAAACAGAGCAACAGAATTTGTCACCTCACAGAGGGCCTAATTCTGAGTAGTACTGAGTAATGGATACTTTGTAGGTGATAATGAGTACAGGTAAAAATGACAGATTAGTCTCAGTTGCTACTTGCTCACCCCAGTAAAAAAATTTCACTGACTTGCAGTTTTACCAGGCAACACGAGTTTTTTTTTCCCCCTCGGGCTTCATATGGCTGATTTCAGAAGAATATATGGCTATGTATATATGTTTCAAATGCAGCAACAGGGGAACGACTCTGCTTACTTTACAAGGACCATTTACTAATCTTGAATTTAGCTAACCAAGCAGTGCAGCAGGGAGTTTATAAAGATTCCTATAATTCTGCCCAGCACACGATCCAAGCACAGAGCTCTTACTGTACCAGTAGAATTTGTGACTAAAGAGGAAATATACTTGCTGAGCTGCTAGTAGGATATGGATTATGTTAATTGCAGATGAATTTTATACATGGATTTTATTTCAAATTGTGGACATTGTCTCTTCTTATTTTGACAATGTATGAAAAGTCATATGTAAAGCTAGCTGTATAGTGTGTCCTAGTTTTTCACAAAGGGAATATAATATTGATGAGAACTACAAAATAGTTTGGTCATGCTATGACATGTTTTTCCTATTATTGCTATATCTCAAAGGGGTCAAATGTGATCTCCAAAACCAAGATATTATCCTCTTTCCTCTAAGCTAACCTCAGGTCACCCAACAGTGGTAAGGAACTTTGAAAATATTGTATCGATTTTACTGATAAAATTCCCAACTGACTGCCTAATTTGGGGCTGCAATGAAGTGTGCATAAAAGTAGTCTGAACTGTTCATAGAATTATTGTTATTAATGGCACTAATTGATAGCAGAAGAGCATGAGTTATGAGTTAAAGGATTGCATCTCTACTAAGAGACAACAGAGAAGTATATTTTTCAAGGTTCATTTTGTTCACTCATTTATTCAAGTTTGGATTTGCACAAAAAAATTTTGTTGTAAGAGTTGAGTGAGGCTCTGACAGAGAAGCCAGAATTGTCCAGTTTTATGATTTTTTCCCCTAGTTCTTCAGTTCTTTTATGCATTTGGAAGAATTTCTACATAAAAGGTGTTTCTTTTTAATTCAGTGGGACTATTAATGTGTGTAAATTTTAACCAGGTCCAAGTATTCTGTATGGTGACAAAATGTTAGGAAATCAAGTCTAATGAGTGGTCAGACAGTGCACAAAAATAACTCTAGAAATCATAGAAACATACTGATTTACAGAAGACTGTGCTAAAGAGTATAGGGTTTCCATCTCTAAGGGGTCAGAATAGAAGCAATCAAATGGAGAAGTAGTTTTCAACCTTTTTGTATTTTGAGACAATCTAGAAATGTTTTTAGTGGAAATATATTTATGCAATACATTGCAATATATTTAAACTTGCAGATGATAAAATAGCTTTTTAAGGGACCACTGACAGGAAGCCCAAGGATGCCCAAGAGGTTACAGGCCATAAGCAAGAAATCACTGAAATTAATAATATCAAATTCTCTACCCTATTCTAGCTTTGTTTCATAGGTTTGACATACTGTCTTGAATCTACCTTATTAATTATCTGGACTTACATTACTATGCTCCTTATGTAGAAATGCCAAAAAAACCACAGAAAAGTATTTTTTTTGGAATTTCATTACATCTCATCTAAGAGAAATTATATTTTATGAAGACAATAAAATGAAAAAAAAACAATGATTCCATTCATATATAATGTGTCAGTAATTTATAACCAATTTATCAATGACCATGCAGCTGCATTCACTGTAATTTAAAAAAAAAAAAAAAAGCTCATATAATGCTCACATAGTCTCTGAATGCATAGCATCTTAATAAAGGAAGAGGAAGCCACCAGAGTAATTAGAAAGGTATATTGTAGTACATATAATGGCAGAAGGATGTTTGTATTATAGTCCAACACATCATTAAGGATACAATTGTTATTTAATGTGGCACAATCATCTTTCTACTCTTCATAAAATCCACTTAAGTAATTACTTTTCTTAGCTCATTGGCTCTATGAACTGACAGTTTAGCAAAGTGCTATATCTAAAGAAATACTGAATATCCAATTTTATAATACCCTACCTTTTTAGCTTGACTGTTACTCCTTACTTGGACTGTTGCTGCTTACCTGAAATGGCCATTTTCTCATGTGAAAAACTGATGAGGAGAGTGGGAAGGAGGGGGAAAAACTGGAATGGGGAGGAGAGAGAGGAAAGAAATACCAAAAGCTTACAGGACTGTCTTAAAATATGTAAATATTAAATGAAAAGCCTCAATTCCTTTTTTTCTACAGTGTACCCCTTTCCCCCAGTCTTATCTTCTAAACATATATATATAAACATATGCCACATTAATTGCTTGTGCAATGCTTAATCATTTTTATTTCAGTTAGCAGCAGAACAGTAGCTCAGTAGAGCAGAACCTTGAGTTGCTACTGAGTTGATTTTAGGAGGAATAGAAACAAAGAACAGTTTTCAAGATTTAGGAGACTACCGTCTTATGAAAGCTAGTAATGAACATTAAATAACATTATTTTACCTTATAATCTTTTTGCATTTGCTAATGCAATAATATAGGGGAGCAAATATCATTTATATACTCAAAGCTCATTAGTTTTTTTTCCTGTCATGCATATATTAATATAAAGTTCAAGACCATTCTGCAGAGCAAGCCCAACATTTAGCAGACACAGCACTGAAGTGCAACATTTAAATTGCCCAACAGAATGCATTCCCTTCTTTTTTTTTTATTTTAAACTTTAAGCTCTCTTTCAAAGGAAGTTGTTGTCTTCGTGTTTTCTAGCATTACAAGAAGGTAAGTCTGAAATACCTTTATCTTATTTGGTAGATCTATGTTTGATGCTCTTTGTTTGAATAGAAGTGTCAGCTGTATTTTACCTTATTATATAAAAAAGTTTCAGAATTTAATTAAGGGTCAAGTACCCGCTGCAGATAAATGCAACAGCTAGAGCATATTTCTGATCTCTCTGAAGACTGCAATCATGAAAATTATTATCATTGAGTAAAACTGGTCTCAATGATGGTGACTGGGAGATGGAATCTGTGTTAGTCAGCCATAATTTACATAATAATGGGTTCTGAGTTTTCATCAGCACCTTTTGTTTTTACAGTGCTTACTGCTACAGTAAATTGTCAAAATGTCATTCCTATCCAATCAGCCAGAAAATATCAACAGTAAACAAGGCACAAGAAGAAATTCTCTGATTTAAAGTATGGTGGAGAAAATAGTAAAACAGGACACTGGAATAGTTGTAGCAGTCTTATTCTGTTATTTTCAACAGCACTGCTGAACAACTTATGAAAAATTACTTTTTAATGAAGCAGTGCCACAGTGGGGACTGATGTCATTAAAAGAATCTCAGCACACACTTAGATAACTGGTTTGGTTATATTTATGCTTGCCATTACCTGTTTGTTTCGTCTTCTGTGGTGCAATATATTTCACTACTCCAGTCAAAAAGGGATCAGCAGGAAAATTACTACAGTCTTGGTAACCCCAGATATACAAGTGCCCAAAAGCAACTTAATCAAGGAAAACACTGAGTCCTAATGAAAATGTTAGCTCAAATAACTCTATCTTCTCTCTCTCTAACAAACAAAGCATGATAGTATTTAAGCTGAAATTAATTCAGTGTAACTTTCTGCCACCCTCTAAGGTTCACAGAAGTGTAAGGAGAGGTAGAGCATTAATAACTCACAGTGTAGTCTTTATAGCCTTTACTTTTATACTATATTCAAATTAAAAGATTCACATTGTGTTTGAAATAAAAATGAATAAAGTGGCATCCTGCCAAAGATAACCAGAAGCCACCCTTGTGTGGAACTGAAATAACTTGGCTCAAATAGTACTTAATTTATTTTCAGAAAGTGACAAGTTGTATAAATGTATCTTTAAAACAGAGAGGCAAAAACAAAAAAAATTCTTTGCATTGTGGTTCATAAGGTTGACACAGTCATCGCCTGTATATAAACAGAACAAAACCTGATAAATGTTCCTCAAGGAGGGCTTCCAGCACTGTGCTCTTAAAAATCTTCAAAAGATGTGATCACATAGTTGAGTCACCTCAGAAAAGACTCACAGTACCTTCTTTTGGAAATGAATAAGAGTTTAAAATCTATTGAAATGAAGTGTTGACATAAGGAAGTATTTTGTAGAGCTTTCAGGTTTCTTTACCATTCACTTTATTTTACTTGGCTACTTTTAATTTTTTTTTCCACTTCTTCTCTTTGAAAATCCTGCATTGTCCAAGCCCTTTCGATTAAGCAGCTTGCCTGAATGAAAGCACTGTGATGAGGTGGCGGTGCATCAATAAACAGGGTGCCTCTCAAAGCAGGACAGAATGCTGAGAAATAGGGCTGATCAGCAGTAATTACTCTGACACTTCATGCAGTACAGGGAATTAACTCCTAGGACTTTGGGCCAAATGGAGAAGTAGTAGTTGATGTTCCACATTGTGAATGCCTCAGTGCCTGAACCCATTATGAGTTTAAACGAAGAAGGGAATTCACTATATACAGGACTTTTTTCTTTCCTTCCCCTCACCCCCAGCTAGGAATGTGAAGCAGAGTGCAGAAAATAGAAATAATTCAGTGTGCTGAGCAGGCTGCATTTCTGTTTTTTTTCTAAGGCCTTTGCATTCATTTTTCATTAAATCACAAATAATTCAATAAAGGGATGCCCATAACAAGTATATTTATGGGAATGCACCGATCGTGTTGGGGAAGACACCCCATATGCCAAGTTAAGGAAGTGGAATTGCTGTAAGGCAGACCTGCAGAAACTAAGGTACACAAAAACACATAGCAGGAGGGGAAATACAGCTAAAAAGGCAACTAGTTAGCAGCTGCCACTATGACCTTTAACTGCATCCATGGTAACTGGGCTAAAGATGGAGCTCCATTTTATTATTCTCACACCCACAATGTTAAGCCTATGAATCCCATTGCAATTTAATGGCTGAAATCAGAAGGCAGATCTGTGTTCATTGGACCAGTGCCGACATCCTCTTAGCTAATGAGTGCAATAAACATTTTCATGCCAGGAAACCAATGCAAGTGGAAATATTATGCCATGCAGAAATCTATCCCCCAAACACAAAGAAATGGTCAGTATAGTCAGTCCTTTATGTTCATTTGCATATACTGTAATTTTTCAGAGTTTAGACCACTCATCTCTGAGCAGGAAGATATTTAACCCATATATTCTTTAATACTGTGCCATGCAACGGCATTCAATTTATATTAAGAATCGTAGGAAGAATTACATATTCCAGAGCTAATGACTATAGCTGCCTCCAATTATTTTCCTAAAGGAATGTTATGTTTTCAAGAACTATTTTTGCTTTCATGCACCTAAAATATATTTCATCCATTTGCAGGCTATCTTCAGTACCACCAGCTGAGCAAAAAACAGCAAACCAGCAAACTCTTTCAACAAGAAAGAAGGCTTTGTTCTAACTTTTGTTGCCGTTGTAATGTGACTCAGAGAGTTTTTCCTAAGCATCAGTGACAACAATGTCATATCTTTGCCATGTGAGCTGAAAGCAAGACATATATCATCCTTATTTGGGCTGAAGAACCAGGGCAACAACAACAGCAGTTAAAAGGATCTGTGCTGGATGCAACTTTGAAATCTCAAGCACTTCCACCTCTCAAATTCTCTGGTAACCTGTAAAATCAAAAATAAGAGGTATGGAGTGTAGCTAAGAATTAATTTGTGAGTCTTTACCTGGGAAAAACAGAACTAATGAGGAGTAGCCATAATTATTTTAAAAATCATAAATATAGCAATTTGGACCCATTGAGCCATTGAGTCATTTATCTGTCTTACGTCCCAGTCACTCCTAAAGAAGGAACATCATTCTAATAACAAAACAGACCAGGATAAAGAAGAAAACTCTCAATGAATAAATGAGCAGCTGGGAAATGAAGGTCACCAAAATCTCCTTGAACTCTAGGGTAAACCCACCATATTTGCTTCAAAGTGGTGCAGTCAAAGACATAAAACTGCATTAGTACACTCATAAAGAGCGTTATGTGAAATATCCCTGCCTCTCACAGTCAACTTCCTCCTCTATCTTAAAATACCCAGGATTTTATTTTTGTTAAAATGTTAGTATGGCATAAGGAGAGAGGGCTTAATGACTTCCCTTGACAAGAACTGCATGTATTTTTTTTTCTTATGGAATACTGCCAAATATCCTTTGTAATAAAAAAGCTTGAACTATTTTGCTAACAGAAGCCGCTTGTTCTGGTAACTGTAAAGGTCAGACAGAAAATAATTTTGGTGTTTCTTATCTTTTAAAATAATGTCACTTTTTATCATTACGGTAACATTTTTGGACAACAAAGAAAAGAGAAAACAGTAGATGTGATACCCCAGACCACCAGGTACACTATCTCTTAAAAGATATTAAGTTAAGAAAGCTGTTAGCCAATTATACCAAAGACTAGAAATGTCACAAAAGCCAATGAAATCTCCCTGGTAACATTCAGAAATAATATGCTTTGGATCATACAATATATTAAATGACAACTGTCAATTTAAAAAAGAAGTCCTCCAAAATCTTTGATGTATGACAATTTAGAAGTTGAAACACACTGTTCTTACCATTTAATATCTTTGAGATAAAAAGCTTTTGACATGTTAACTAATGTGAAGGAATAAGTGCTCCTCTCATTTCCCTAACATAGTACTGGACTGCCCTGAGTAGCTTTTTGTGATAAATGTCATAAGAAGCAAGGTGGTATGTAACCACTTTAGTTAGTTAAGTATATGCACTTATATTACATTACATAACAATAGAGACAGGTGAGATTTTTCTAACCTAAATATTGTTCTTCAGTACTGGCAGTATTTATTTAAGTTAAAATGGGCATTTGAATAGGCACTGATTATCAATATTATTCAATCCACTCTTCTGTCTGGGGCTGTAGTACAGTATGATTCAGAGGAAGCTGTCAGGGTCTGAATGTGCAGCCATTCCAGGATAAAAGGTCTTTGAACTTCATGTTAGCTGCCTTTTTATTGTTGTTTCTTTGTTTTCCCCACAAAATAGAAATCATCTCAATCTTCAGCCACCTGGATTGGGTGGCTTCCAGGAATTCTCCCTAGGGCAGTGCTGGGTGGCAATGCTGGGCAGGACACTTCAGCCAGGCTCTCAGAGTCATCAACCTTGCGGGATGCTTCCTCCTACCCCAGGAGTTCATCTCAGCTGTTAATGTGGTGTCAAAGGCTCTGTGTGCCTTTGACAGGGTACCAAATGGAGGTCTCCCATTTTGAGTATAATCTGAAGTTGAGTCCTATCAGGTGCAAACTCTTCTCCTGCCACTGAAGAAATGGAGCTCGGTAATGACACTCAGATAAGCCTGACCCTGGATAAAAGGGAGTGTTAGAGAGTCTAAGCCATAGGTGATCAAATAATACAAAAGTGATTTAGCAAAGACATTTAAGGTATGAATTTTGGTTGTCTAAATTAACACCCTGTAAAAGGGGAGATTAGGTAGCTAAATAAATAGGAAACTTCTAGGTATGTTGGCTGACTTTAATGAATTGTGAGTGTGTGCTAATTGTTAGGTGCAGCATGGATGCGGTTTTGTGGTCCTGAAAATATCATTTTGAAGTTCTGCACTGCTTAGTGGTTGGCAGACTATGTTTGAAGTTGATTCAAAAACAAATCTGCACCCCACAAAAAAAGAAAAGTTATAAAAAGTGTAGACCTCACCAACTGGCATCATTGGACTCTGGGGAAGAGATAAGTTCCTGAACCTCTTCTAATTACTGTTGTAGACACAGACCAGGAACACCACTGCATATTGCCTCAGATCACCTCCAGATATTTCACAATTATTTTGCTGAAGAGCAAACCATAAGTTAACCATACCACATCTGGGAAGCTTTATGAACAAAATCAGTAAGTCTTTATACTTATGCTGTATTCACCAGAAAAATGAAATAGCACATGAAAGGATGGTAGCACAGTTGTGAAGAAGGTAATCAACATGATCTTCTGGGAAATCTTTCTGACCCAAAAAGCAAGAGCAAAAGACAGAGAACACTCTCCTTGAAACTTTGGCTGCACAATACTTTTGAAGATGAAGGTTTTGCTTTTGTGGACCAAGGGGCTTTGGGACCTAATTCTGCTAGGCCAGAATTCTCCAGCTCATGGGCAGGGCAGGTGCTATCTTTGGTTGGAGTAGATAGATGATAGAAAATGACATTACTAACTGAAGGCTTTGTGTTGACAAATGTAATATGGACCTAAGCTATGTATACCCCATTAGAACCCATGAAGTGTGGAAAATTAATATAAGTGGCTGGAGGAACCATGCAAAAATGTATGAAAAACACAGGTATAAACAAGATGGAATTTTTAATTTTTGCCAAAGAAAATAATCTACATATATTGCAGAACTTTCAGAATGTTGAAGAGGAAACATTGTTCAGTATGATACTGAAAGTGCAGACTTAATAAACACTTCTGGTTTGAATCTGATAAAGTAAAATTATATGTTTAGGTACGTTTTATGGATAATTGATATTTTGTTCTTTGGTAAGGGTTATATTTAATTTTAGGTAAATATGAACAGATGTATTTTTTTCTTTATATTTTCAGCACGGAACCCCCCAAACATTTTAAACAGCGTTTGGTTTTGCTTTTAATAGACAAATACATATCTAGGTACTTAGAAAATGTGGTAAAACTTCAGAATTCCTTCAGTAAAACTCACTTTCCCTCAGTGCTTACACCATTTTCTATGAGACAAGAGAACAGGAACCTTATTCCCATTCAAGAAGAGGGATTTTTGAGCTTTCCTTCCCCAGCTCATGGGTGACATACATATATATACATATATATCTATATCTATCTATCTATCTATCTATCTATCTATCTATCTATCTATCTATCTATCTATCTATCTATCTATATATACACACACCTGCAAGTTAAAGAAATCAGTCTTCTTTTATGGTTTGGGCATGACATTTAAATTCTGCGTACTTTTACATGCATCAAAATTATTGTCTTTCGGTGACTTAATAGTTCAAGGTAAAAAAAAAGTTCAGGCCTACTTGTATCATATAAAGATAATGAAGAGGATTTCCCATTAGCAATTATAAAGGGTTGAACAACAAAAACATGGGATTAATATTCTGAAATCCACAGTACTGGGTAACCAGCATTTCTATAAAGAATTAATAATTAATTAATAATTAATTAATTAATTAATTAAGAATATAAGAATTTCTATGAGCAGCTGGAGAAATGTTCAGCACATTGATGATAATTCTGAATGAGTCCTAACACATAATAAATGCTACAGAAGGTAATGAGACTATATCACTTGTCAGATCACTTTCCCTGCTGCTACTCTTATGCAAAACATTGCAAAGCTAACATGGGATATTTCTCCTCTGATTTCACAAGAACTAGTACCAGAGGAATAATTGCAAGCATTTTGTTAACAGTCCGGAGGTCAGAATGACATTACTCCTGGTAGGAATTCTAGATAAGTCAGTGGTAAAAAAAAAAAAAAAAAAAAATTAGAGAACACTGTGGAGGTAGAAAAGAATGCTTAGTAAACTAAGTTATTAAAAATAGGATACTTTAATAAAATCCAATCCTTTCCTACATTTCTAGAAGTGAGGATGAAAACCACAGAACAGAAAAACTGAAAAGATTGGCTGAAACTACAGAGGATTCATACTAGATAAGCAGCCAAACAATATCTCAGTATGTGGTGATGTAGAAAATCCCCAACATGATTGCTGAATGATCACTGAGGGAGCAGGTGAGTTGATCTTTCTGTTATAACTTGGGGAGGACAATTCTGGAGTATTGCATCAACTCTGCAGACCTCATTTTCAGAAAGACTCAATGAAGGTAGTGGAAAGGGTAGACAGGAAATACAGGAGTGTTTCAAAAATGGGAAAAATGCCTTCTGGTGAGCTTTGGATCTTTCTGTTTATGAAGCAGAAGATTGAGAGGTGACTTGCTTATGGCATATATACCTTCTCAGGCAGAAAATAATGGATATGAAAGGACTCTGTAATCTAGTGGAGGAAGCCATAATAAACACCAAAGGCTGGAGCCTGAAGCCAGATGAATTCAAATTGGAAATAAGGCACACACTTTTAATGCTGATAGCTATTAGCTATCAGAACACATTATAGAGGGAAGTGTTGGATTTTCCATCTCCTGAGATCTTCAAACCAAGATTAGATAACTCTCAGGAAGATATACTTTAGCTGCAGAGAAACTATTTGGCTCAAGGTAGGGATAACTGTGTGAAAGATAAGTGTCTGTGATCAAGAAGAAAGTAGATTAGATGATCTGAGAGTTCCTCTTTGCTTCTTGCACTATGAAAATTTGAAAACCCGCAGTATGTAGCTGGGAGTTAATCTGAGTCTTCCACCCCAGATTTAGTCCAATCAGATTACTGGTGCATTGAAGCGAAATTCATACCCCATCCCTCACTCTTTTATATTCCTTTGCAGGGTTTACCCAGAGGGAAGTCAGATTTATTGCTGTTTGCTTTCCTTCAGTATGCTGCTAAGGCGATGCTGCTCCATGTTGGAGAAATTAATGGAAAAGATCGGCAACCACTGTTTAGACTTTCATTCACGCTTCATTTCCAGAGGAGCTCAAAAGAGATATCAATGTCTCTGGCATGTACTTCTAGGATTGTGGCATGGCAAAATGCAGAAAAGTTGTGTTGACTATAATACCTATTAACTTCATTAATTATATGACCCTATGTTTGCAATCTTCACTCCCAAGCCACTGCAATTACTGGAAAATCTTTGCTTATGATATGTGAGCAAAGGCATAAAAGAGAACAGTTTTGTAATTTGTGGCATCCAAAGATAGGTGCAAAGAAGTTGGAAATTAATTATTATGTTAAATGACATCCTTTGTTAAAGGGGGCTGTGTAGTCCAGGTAGGGAAACAAAACGGGAAAATATTTTCTCTGATCCTGGCCTCCTATATCAGACAACTGGTGTAAATAACTTGGTTACAGGGCTTGTATTTCAAAAGACTAGTGGTGACACTAGCAAGAAAAGTAGGCAGTCAGTACTGCAGAATCTCACAGTTTTGGTAATATGGCATGCATTTATTTATCTCAGATTTTGGCTTGAAATTTCTGGCTTCAAGTCTTATTTTTTGATGGTGAGTGGAATAGAAAAACTATGTGCAAGGCAATGTAGGTAGAAAAAAATGAAGATAAAAAGACTGGTTTAACAGGGAAAAAGGGGAGAAGAAAAAATCATCACATATTTGGAAACAAATAAAATGAACAGGTGAAATTATGGTGCAAAGGGACAAGTTTATGAATAAGTTCTATGGACTCTTAAGGCATAAGTAATTTTATTTAACTTGAGCTGTCAATGTCTGAAGTTGTCACCATGGATTCCCTCTAATGCCAATGGAGAGAAAGAGATGTTTTTAAAACCTGATTCATCTGACCTATTTTAGCCATCTACTTCAGGATGAGATGAATCATACCCTAAAAGTGCCTATTTCTTTCTATTGATTATGAAAAGAGTCCAGAGTGACAACTTCAGATGTAGATGTCTCAGTTATAGATTTTTGTACTTTGTTGGATGAATCCCACTATTAAAGCCTATAGATTCTGACATATCTTGACTTTTTTCCATAATTTCTTATTGAAAAAACAGCTAGTATGGAAAAATAGAGGAGATACACATATATTTCTATCATGTGCAATTTAAGGTAGAATGGCTGTAAAATTGACATTATGTGTGTGAAATGTTGACATTTTGATGAAAAAATGTCCAAAATATTTCAGTGGAGAAAGAAAATATTTCTCTGTGAAAGTACTGACATGTGGCCTCATGTCAATGACAGGTCAGTCCTTCAGGCTTCCAGCCTTCACTGTAGGACACAGTTTCTGCCTGGTCTGCATATTCCAGGACTCATCCTGATTCCTTCCATTGGTGATCCTGGTCATGCTGCTTGGGATCCTCATTCCAGTGACACCTTGCAAGAGATGAACCCAGCTAAGCAGGCAGAGTCAGGCAGGAGAGTCTGGAAGCATGAAGTAGTGAATTTACAAGTTCTGCAAGATGGCCCACTTTTAACTGAAGTATGTAGAGTTTTGATACAACGATAGCAAATTAATGACATTTTTTAAAAAGAAATAAATTAGTTAAGAATCAACAACCTGACTTCTCAACACCCAGACTGATTATGCAGTCTTCAAAGAAAGCTGAATTATGATTGCGTGCTCATTCCTTACTTTGTTACTGTATTTCAAGGCTCTTTATAATATTCCAAGTTCTCTTTGATAGACTTATGATGATATTTTAGATTTTTGTGTTCCCTTTCCCTTTCTCTTTCCCTTTTCTTTCCCTTTCCCTTTCTCTTTCCCTTTCCCTTTTCTTTCCCTTTCTCTTTTCCATCTCTTTCCCTTTCCCTTTCTCTTTCCCTNCTGTGTTCCCTTTATCCCTTTCTCTTTCCCTTTTCTTATCCCTTTCCTTTCCCATTCTTTCTTTTTTTTACTTCTTCTCTCAGCCTTTTCTTGTCTCCCTTTCTCTATGTTGAGGAACTGTGGATGGTGCTAATAAACTTACTACAAATTTTACCAGTGTGTAGTTAGTAAAGATTACTTTTCAGTATGGTTCCAGCACAGAAAATCACAAACAAATTAGATCTGTTCTACAGGTTATCAAATCAAACTTAAGTGCAAAGATATGCATAAGTTAAGTTCAGAAATATCTTTGAAGATAAATGTTATGCATAATTTTTCTAGAATAACACCATGTTCAACTTACAGAGGCTGCATTACTCATGTGCATAAAATAGTAACCTTCGTGAATGGTTTAAACAAGTTTTGCTCTTCAAGAAGCCAGAGATTATGACTCTTGACTCCAGCTGGGGGCAATTAAAAGGTAGAAAACTTAATTTTAGTGTTTTAAACAAAAAATATTGTTTTAAAAAGAAGAACAAAGGCTGAGGTTCTGAGATTCCTTCAGAGAGCTCTGCTGATGTTCCATTATTTGTCCATAAAACTAAGGTGGATGGAGAAATAGGCTACTCAGTTTTATTTGGAGTTTAAATTCAAAAGCTTATAACAGCATATTATATGATGCAAATAAAAAATAGACTTTAATGATATATGTTACACACAACCAAAAACTCTAATGACATAGTCAAGAACTCAAAAAAAATTTGCCTTTTAAATATGCATAATGTTTTGCATTTGATTATGTATTCACGTATTATTTATTTTTACAGATGTCACCTTGCATTTTCCAAAACCTTGATGCCCTCTAAATTCCAATCTGCCACAGCCTTCTCAGTTCAATGTCTTCCTCATAAGTGGTCCTTTAAATCAACCCCATTTTCACTCACTGTAGTGAAATCCTTTGTCAATTCAGCATGAGATTCACTGCTCACAGTAACAGTCTCATCTCAGAATTTTCACTTGGGCTTAGACATCCTTAAGCTGTCCTGATCTCTGTTCTACCCATGAATGTCCCCAGTTGGCTTTTTTCACACCTTTTCTGTGCTGGTTTTACTGGCTATGCCCATTGTCTGTCTCCCGACCTCAGAGGGTAAGGGCTTCCTATTTGCTAAATACCCACTCCAGTTTCCAGTTTAGGGGTAAGAGTGTGTGTGTGGTATGTTGAGGGAATGATTATTCTTCTATTATATCTGGCCACATCCAGATACTGTGTCCAGTTTTGGGAAACCAAAGTAAGAAATACATAAATCAGTGTTATCCAGGGACTAACAGCACATTTCCTGTAAAGAATGAACATCTTTGGCAACTGGGTTTTGTTCAGCCTGGAAAAGTGGCTTCAGGGGAACCTCAGAGCCAACTTTCAACATTTATGAGTAGGCTACTCAGATGGCAGAGATAATTCTATCATTGAGGTGCATGGCTAGAGAACAAGAGATAATGGACTTAGCTGGAAAGGGAGATGTTCTGACTGGATGTAAGAAAAAAGGTTTTTAACTGAAGAAAATAAAGCACTAGAGTAGATTTCCCAGTGAGATCATGGAATCCACTCCTAGAGGTTTTCAAGACTTGATAGGACGAGGTCCTAAGCAACCTGGCTTCTGAGTTTGATGTTGAACTTGTTCATAGTAGAAGGTTGAACCAGAGACCTCCTGAAGACCCTCTAAAATGACATAGGTCTGTAATACTGTGAAACCTCTGTTGAAAACATTTTCCCAAAATGTTCTTCACTTGTCCAATTTAGAATGGGTTTAGATTTATATCAATCCTATGAATCCTTTTAAAACTTTGCTCTCAGGCACAGAATACTTGGAACTCTTCCAAGGAAAGACTGCCAGATTTTTTTCAATGTATACAAAACAAGATTATCTCCCTAGACTCTTTGTTGGATACTACTGAGTCTAGAGTATCTGAAGAAAGAAAAATGAAGTCTGAGGCAAGGTGAATGTAAAATAGAAGTCTGAGTCTTGGACTTTTGCTGGTCTACCAATAGTGCTACCAAAGCTGCTGCTAATCCATCATGACTACAGTGAAAGCTCAGCTCCACACCGCCAGCAAAACATCACATGTTAAAATGAGGCAATTTGCCAGATACAAGTTATTCCTTAGTGGGAATACCTTGGTTTGGCAAATAAAGAGGCAAACCAGAATATAGTCTATTTTATCATCTGTTCTTAATGCACTATATTGTTTTTAAATTGAGTTGTATGGAATTAATAATTCAATGTATTGGCCAGTTGTAAAAATTATGCCTGGTATCAGCTGTAATCTTTTAACAGTTTTTCTCCTCTCCCCCCATGCCCTCCCCACCTCCCTGCCCCCCAGATTTATTGCTGACCTGCTGTAAGGTTTTCCTCTGAGATTCCTGTAGTTCCAAATATGTATGACTTAGCTAAGAGATGATTGCTAACATCTAGCAAAGTTAATAAAAATGAAAAGAATGCTACATCTACAAGTACAGGACAGCCACAAACACATAAAGAAAATAAGGTATATTTTGTTGTGCTTTATGGTGAAGAAAGTGGAAGATAGAGCAATGTCTATTGCTCTTCAGCTTGGAAGCTAGGGGTTTCTTGTACAAAAAATGCCTAATAAAAATTTGGGCTGCAGAGAAAATTAAACTATAATGTGATGGGAAGTATCTCAAAAGTGGAATACACAGAGAAAAGAAAAGCTGAAATGCAATAGATTAAAAGAGTATTTTCATAAATGAAATCCATCAGTATAGATACTTGTGTTTGACTTGTTATCAAAGACAGTGTTGATTAAACTCATAAATGATAAGTGAACTTTATATGTGGAAGATCCTTTGGGAATTAAGAAACTATGTGCACTCTAAGGCTGACAGCTGATGTCAACATTTTCATTCCATATTTTCTAAACAAGCCAAGAAAAAGACAACCAGTTTGTAGGGTTGAATGAGCAGACTTACAGCAGAAGAACTCAGACCTACAGATTTATGTGCACCAATTTTCAGGTCTGGAATAGGAAATAGACTTTCCTGTATTAGAAGGGGCAATATGAAATGGCTGTAAAGTCCTGAAAAGAGGAATGAAAATTGGTAAGGCTACCTTCAGAATATCTGCAGAATTTTTGTAAGCTTCAGGATGCCACACTGCTGTAAGTATTCACTTGAAAGGCACAAAGACTTAATCAGAAAACTATGTTTCTGGTCATTTTAACCCATTTTATTAGGTATGTGATGGCCTATCATAGATTTTTTTGTTTAAAATATAAGTCAGTAGGATTCTCCTCATCCACAACAATATCTTATACATTTCTGACTCACCTCACTTGAGCTTGAAGGGTTGTTTCAGGGTAGCAGCTTCCACAGTCCTTCCTCACTGGATATTTCCAGTTGGATATTGACATTAGTTCCTGCAGTCCAGGAGTTTGGGGGCAGACATAAGTGATGGCAGGCTTTACCCTGAGTGAATTCTGTTCATGTAACCATCCACACCACTGCAGCCAGACCACTGTTTCCTGAGGCCTGGATAAAAATATTTCCTCTACCACAACCACCCTAGGGGAATAAAAACCCAGCAAAACAAAACTGAACTTTCCATACAGACCTTTTATTTTAAACAGCCAATGTTAAATTTCTGCCAAACTTTGAAGGTGTTTTTGATTATGTAGCTTTCAACTACCATGGAATTAATATAGAAAAACTTGTGTTCTTCAGGGAGCTCTGTCATACATCTGCAAAATAAGGTTCTTTTTATGTACCTACACATTAACATTGACATCCACTCCCTCATTTAATTAACAACATTTGAATGTCATTTCCTTTAATGTAGTAATTGTATTTTTTATTCCTAAAATGATTTCTTGTTTTGTAGAGAGATAAAATTGGAAAATGTCAAGATTTGTACAGAAAAAAACTCCAGTAACAATAAGAGATTGCTTTTTACCTTGTGGTTTTTCAAATCTAAATCTGGCCTTTCCTAGTAAGTTTTGGAAAAAAAAAATCTGATGTTGGAAATGAGCCTCTAGATTTTGACTTGACGGGAGAACTTTCTAAATTATTTGTTTCTTTATTTCTTTCAGTAAGTTTAAAGCTAACATGCTGGGTCTGGGAACTCTCATCTCTTTAGGACCCTGGTAGCAACTATAAATAGTTGTGGCTGTTAATGTAGGTACACACACTGGAGAATCTAGAGCATGTATTACATGTCCACCAAAGAGTTCAGTTCCAAAGAAGGAGAAGCTAAAACTGCATTAGTAATGCTTCACTTTAACAGCCAGATAAAAGATATATGGTGGAGGAACGCAATCTCGTGTTCACTACCTACTTGAATTTCTTTAATAATGCCAATGACCTCATGAATATTAAAATGAGTCCTGGGTTATGTGTCCTTATGTAAGCTATTCCTCTTGTATCCGGTAAATGGTGTCCATGCAGTTATTAAAAAGAAGAAAAGAGAGGAAAGTGAGGTTAGATCACAGGGGAAAGGTCAACCTCTTGGGAGGGGTCTCAGTACTCTTTGTTCAGTTCTTCTTCTAAAGAATGAGAAGATATTGTGTAAATAGTTTGGGTTGTTTAAAATCAGAATTTAAGTGTGTAAAAGGCAGTCCTTTGGTTTATGAAATATAAGTGTGCACAGTAAGGTAATATTGTAGTGATTTTTGTGGCTTTTTATTTTACTGAAAAATTTCTTCAAATTAAATACTTTAACAGAGAGGTGATAATTATTGTCTTATGATAAGTCTAGTCCTTTAGTAGTAATTTTTCTGGTGATTAAAATATTTATATAATTATCATAGTAAGTGAACTGATGTACTTTGCTTCTGGAAGAAAAATAAATGATTGCATAAATTTGGGATAAGATACTTGGGCATTTCTGCAAAAAAACCCTAGTAAAAAGAAATAATTTCTTCTGAACATTTTTTCTTTAATTGGTGAAATTATTTAATGAAGAAGCTTATTTTTGTGTGAGATTTCCTAGAAGTGGAATTTCTAAGAGTCATAAGATAACTTTGAAGAATATTCTTTCGAGGAAATTTGGAAAAGTAGCAGGAAGAAAAGACTTGTAACAGACATTTTTAACCAGTTTTATGCATCCAAATGAAGAAATACAAGTTCTGAATGGTTGTATGAGCAATATCAAAATGCATGTTATGCTGGAGGTTCATTTCCCTTTCAAATTCTAGCACTTCTTCTAGCATATATTACCTTTCTCTCTCTCACCAGTCCCCAAATTCATTTGCCTTGAAAAGAAGACATTTTGCACTGTTTCCTGAAGAAAAGCAGTTTTGATCAATTAGGTCAGAAGCAGCTTCTGTATTTTTGAAACAAAACCTGGGAAAAAAAAAATTAAAAGCATCTTACAGGTACTAGTTTATTCCTTTTATATCTCCATTAATATTAAATAAATCCTGCAAATACAGTGTCTTGGTTATGGAAAGTATATTAATTGGGTGTGGGTCAGGAATAAAATCCAGGAACTCACTTTTAATATTTCTTAAATCAAAAGCTTCTTGTTCTGAACAGCTAACCCATTTAGATTTTCCTTCCGCCTCTCCCTTCCAAAAGCGATCTCCTTCAGCTGACTGCTGCACTCCAGTGCTGTCTGCAAAGGTTACAAGCAGTGAAATGCATTACAGTCATCCTCATTTATACCTGTCCTGGTGTCAATGTTACTTCCACAAATGGATGAAAAAATACAGATTTTTTTCTTAGTGTTCAGAGCCAAATTTACTGCCAAGCACCTCTGTAATCTGTGATATGCTGAGGTTTTTTTTGGGCATCTGACCCAAAGTACTCTTCAAAAGCAAAAGAAAACCCTAACACATGAGGTCGTTTTCTGATCCAGTATGTTTTCATCTAGATCACAAACATCTAACTGAAAATAGTTATATAAATGCAAGCAGAATCAGTTAATTTTATTGAGGATTTTTATTAATTCCTAGATCCTCTGGTTAGCGGTGTGTGTTTCAGACATAGCTGGGCAATAGCAATCTATTTACTGATAAAGTAGGAAGCATGTAACATTAGATAGCAAACCCCCTAAATGCCCAAAACTTCAAATAAGTTTTCTTAAATGTACTCCCATGAATAGACCTACTAAAATCAATGAAACTACTCGTGTGCATAAATTTCAGATTATGAAAAAGTCCTTGAAGACAGGAGATTTAGCTCTTAATTATTTTAGGTCACTGAAGGAAATGGAGGCCACAGTGTCTCCCAGAACAGGTGACAAATCTGCTTAGAAAGGTAATGTGGAAGTGGCATAAGGAAAAGGTGTATAAAGCAGTCTTGTCCAGGAATACATAAGCACACTGATGTTGCAAAAGACTATTCAGCTGGGAAATGGCTGATCTAGGTAATTATATTGCAAAATCTTTAGAGGAGACATCCCATGCAAATTTTAGAAGATACAGATTAGGGACTCAAGGTAGCTGCTGGATGCATAATTCACTCCAAATAATTTGTTAGACAAACCTCATTTCCTTTTTCTATTTGTGAATTGTACAAGAGCTGTTTATGACTTAGATTTATTATTCAGAATTATTCCCTGAATGAAGGTGTAACAGTTATGAGAACTTCATTGCAAGTGCTTGATATTCAAGTTTTGGCATTCAATATTGTTATGTTGGTTAATTTGAGCAGAACACATTGCATGTTGTGTTTCTCTGAGTGCAAGCGACTTAAAGTCAGATTTTGTATTCTATACCATCATATTTCAGAATTCAAAAATCACTTTCCATTCCCATTTTGCAAAAACCACAAGACGTCTCACAAACATTCTGGCTAAAGGCACATTTGTTCAAAATTAAAACTTTATTTTTATGGAATTATTTTGTCCTATTATGTCCCTATTTATGTCCTATAATGTCTCTACTTCTCAGCTACAACAAGAAGGTTTATTATTTAAAAAACTAAACTAATGGGGATAATTTTGTCCAGCTGCATAATCCCCCAGCTGGGATATTGTGGAATGTCCCATGCCTTATTCATCAGTCCTAATATGTTAAGAATGAGACTTCCACTAATGACACCAATAAAGAATTAAACTTTTAGCTGTCTAAAATCAGTCAGAGGAAATTTTTGAGAATAAAGAGATCTTGAGAGCCATTTCTTGTATGTTCGTAATTTCGTTGAGGGAAATTTCTATCTTGGTTCTGTTTTTGGAGAACTACTTCCCATATCATGGAACAAAACTTTTTTGTGGTCCCCCTGTTGCTGGAAAATGCTATGATAAATAGAAGATAGTAAAAACATGGGTAAAAAAAAAAAAAAAAAGAGAGAGATAGAAAACATCTTGAAATAGTTCCTAATTCTTATTTTTCTTGAGGAGGAAGAAAATAGCTAAAGAATCATAAGAAAGATATATTGAGATATTACAGTGCTCTTAACACAAGCAATATTTAGTAATTTCTTAGCCCTGGCTTGCAGTCAGTCATCCCAACCATCTGCTCAGAACTGAACTTCTTCTTCAGTGTAGTTGAACTGTATCAACAGAAACAATTTTTTCAGGGAGGGTAAATGTACCGCTACGAACAGTTTGATGAAAGACTGAATCTTTGTATTCCTGGAAAGTAAGTCTTCCTGTAACAAGCAGCTAATGTTTGAACACGTCAAAGCAAGCCTTTTAGAACAGGAGATAAGAGCACTTGAATGATTCTTGCAAAGTGGTAACTGGCTAACTGGCCTAAAAGCAAATGTTGTGTACGGTAATTTATTCTGTGAGTTACACTTTCCTCAGACTTGAAAAAATCTTTACCATGACTCAGTACATTGGGTTTGACTCCCACTCTCATTTGGAATAATTGGGTCTGAAATAGAGACACACTGTACAAGCAAAGATTTTATTCCTACAGGCAATGTTATTGGCATAGGCAGCAATAAAATAATGGTCAGATCCGTATTAGGAATGGCTCATAACATGATGTCAATCTGAGATGGGGTATTTATTCATGGTTTTAATTTTAACTATGCTGTTAAATGCTACGCTGCAGAAGCTTTAATGTTCAAGCAACCATATTGATCTAAAAGTACTGTTATTGATAAAAATTCTTTGCTTTCAGAATTGGGGAATAACACACTGCCAGAAAGCCTTTATTGCTGGCATAAGTTACAGCTGTGCTAGAGGGGATAGCTACACTAACCTAGTGTCACTATCTCAGCATGTGGCCTGTTCAAAGTCATTGTTTACGTGGACTTTCTACCATATGGAGTTATCAACATTTTCTTACAGAAATCTCAGCACTGCTTTGTACTTTCAGAGTGAGAATATAGCAAGACAGACTTTGTTTTCTCTTTTTCTCCTTTGAAAAAATAAAAAAAAAGAGAAAGAAAAAGAGAAAAAAAGAGATTAAATAAAAAGAAAAAAACAAAAAGAAAAAAGAAAATGAGTTCTCTCCCTAGTAATCCTCCTCCACTAGAAATGAATGAATGTTATAAATATTAACATCTTTAAGTATAGACATTTATTAATACATTGTTAATTCTCATATTTTGGGTATCCTACTCCTCACTCTAAAATGCCTTAGACTGACTGTGCTGGCAATGACTTTTTACCCTGAGAAGAGGAATAACTCCTTCCCTGAGAGGTGCCCTATGGTTGTCACCGGGGCTGGACCCAGCTCTGCACACAGTGAATGCCTGGGCGGAAAATGCTTCTTTAGATCCCGTGAGCCCAAACACATGGAGCATTCTTAGGTGGTATTAATATGTAAGAAGGTGGTTAGGAGCCTGCCAGGCATGTTTGGGCATGCTGCCCAAGGCCCTGGTGTGGGTTGCGTGCAGGCACAATGCGCTCTTGTCTGCTCCTGGGAATGCACTTTGAGCAAGTGAGCTAGACATACCTCTGGAAACCTGAGTAAGGCAAACTGTTCCGGTTCATGTTAGGAGGGGAAAGGAAATAAATAAAGGGTATAAATCTTCGTTAGCCTAGCCAGAGCAAAGAGCATTCTTTCATGCACAATAAAGAGCAAAGGCAGTAAAAGGTAAGTAAGAGTAAAAAGAAATTTTGAGCTCTCCTCTGCAGCAAAAACAGCTTGAAAATCCCTAGAAAGACTCAGATGTGTATAGATAAACAAAGGTACTTCAGAAGTCTTTCTGAGTGTGTGCACAAAGTTCCTAATAAAACAATGTATTCTGAGAAAAATATCAGTATACTGAACCTGAATTTTGCCCCCAAAACTGACAAATATTGTTCTTTTAAAGGTCTAATTTGAAGTGTATTTCCTTGCTCCATTCTGGGCCTCTGAAGTCTTCCACATTTACTGCTGAAGGAAAAGAAGCCTTAAAAACTTAAGCTGCCATCTCCCCAAATCTGGGTTTCAAAAGAGTGATACTGTAGCAGTTCCAACACAAAACAGTCTCCCAAGGCTTTCATGCCAGCAAGCCTAGAAGTAGCTAGTCCTGCAAAGTCAGAGGGTTGGAATTCAAAAGTGGCTCCATTCCCTCCCGCCTGCCTCCCAGATGGGTTTGGAATGTATGCATATCCCAGTTCTGGAACATCACCTGTCCAGGTTTCTGAAATGAGGTTTTGAAATTCCAGTTCATAGTAGATTTCTGAATATTTGATTTTATAATCAAGGTGGGATGAGATACCACATCAAAATACACAAGTCCATGCAAATAAGAAAATTTGTTTTGACATAATTATATTCTACCCTCCTTGCTGTTTTCATACATCATTGATTAGCTTCGTACAATGAAATATTCCAAGGAAATAACGCACACACACACGCACACATGCACACACGCACCCACACACACACACACACATATATATGTGTGTGTGTAATTCTTTAATCTCTGCATACATAGTAGCAATAGTTGAGATTTTATGGAGATAAACATCTGATGGGGCTTTGGTATTGCTGATGAAAGGATTCAGCTACTGGAACAAGTCTATCCTACAGATGGTATAGCAAAATTACTCCAATGGCTAAGGGCATATTGGTGGCACTAGGACAAAGATTCAGATCAGGAAAAGCCACATACAAATATGTATGAAGATGGGAAGCATATGTGACTGTATGGAAACTTAAAGCAGATGGTGGAACAACTTAAGAGTAGAAAGATCAAAGTTACAGATAAAACTAGTTAGATCAGAAAACTCCAGCAAAAGGAGTAGGAGTAATAATGGACAATATATTGAACAAGCAATAAAGACAATGCTGTCACAGAAAAGACAAACGTTGCACTAAGTTGTGTTAATTGGAGCATCATGTCTGATACAAGGAAGACAGTTTTTCCACTCTGTTTGGTTCAGCTGAGCTTCATCCAGAGAGACGTATCCAGTTTGGACTACCACATTTTTCAAAGGATACAGACAAATTAAAAGGACTTAAGAGAAAGACATTGAAAATGATAAAAGATTTAAAAAATAAGGCCCAGAAGGAAGCTTAAGAGGTTGTGATGCATTCAGGCTAGAGAAGGGAAACCAAAAGGAAGACAAAATAACTCTTGATAATTACATAAAAGGGTGTTATTAATTGGAAAGGGACCAATTGTTCTCATTAGCCAATAGGAACAAAACAAAAAGTAATGGATTTTGGCTGCAACATAGATAATAGGGTTAAATATCAGGAAAAACTTCATGACTGTAGGAAGAGTAAGGACATGGAGAAAATCATCAAGAAGTTTTGCAGAATCAGCTTCATGGCAGGATTTTAAGGCCAGACTTCCTGTTGATCTACCAGCAATGTTTTAAGTTAAATGAAATCACTCTTGACATGATACATTAGGGAATGAGAAAAAAAGAGTGGACTGAATGACCTGCATGGGGTATGTTTGCTGGTGAATCCCACTGTGATTCTCTGACCTGTGCAGTACAATGAGAGGCTTATTTGCTACTGTTATTTTTTCCCCCCATCTTTAATTCCTGTTTTCATGTGAAAGGGAAACTGCAGAGATGCATTTTCCAGCCTTTAATTAATACAGATATGTATCCACCTTCTGTATTTAGAGATGTGACCACATTTCCCACCCTCAGAACAGCCAGTGACTGGTGTGCACTTAGGTGTCAGCTGGAAACAGGAGTTTTCATACCTTCCAGACACAGGGTGACTCTTGGGTCTAAGTAGTGACTGGGTTGTGCCTGACACCTTTCTGCAGCATGCTGCAGGCAAGGGCAAGGTTTGTCTTTGAAGCCCTTTCAAGCCTTCACCTCCATACTTTCCATTAACTAGTAAAAGCACAGTCCATACCCTAAGCATACACTTTCTTTTCATGGAGCATGGCAAATGCTAAAGCAAATTTCTTTCAGGGACACAAATCTTCTAGCCCTATACTACCTGCTGGATCAAGACCCTTTCTGTAGCTTTGGCAGTTAAAATATCAACATCTGCAAAATGAGCATTAGGACAAGTATCAAAATCCAGGATAAACACCATTTATATTAATGACAAACTTTATCAATTACTTTAAGCAATTCCCATGTATAAATGCAAATCAGATTAATATTTAAGCCAAAATTCTGAGGTACAAATATACAATTAACAGAAAGGGAAAGGGGGTATGTTTTTCTTTTTGTTGTCTACTGCATTGAAATACCAAGTGTCCTCAAACCACTGCTTAATGACATAGACTGAAAATGAAGTAGCTGAACAAACCCCCTGTATGGACATGTTCTGCCAACTACCATTCCAGTGCCAGCAATAAATTCCCAGACTAAACAGTTTAAATTTGGCATTCTCATTTGTGATGCTGTACTTATGCTATGCTCACAAGATTGATTCTCTGAATTCAAAGTATTCTAGCAAATGAATTATTAGAAATATGAAATTTTGGCTGACAAACATATGTCTACAGTGAATTAATCTGATATTTGAACAAAGCACTCTTCTTGTAAAGAGAAATTTGTGGTGGTTTGAACAATAATAGCTACAGTTAGGGTCAGTCAGGTTTCCACTCTAATTCGTACTTTCAGGAGACTAAATCATCCAAAGCTGACTGGAGCCTGACAACCAGCTCTCAGATGAGATGAGATGCTTATTTTAATAACCAATCAAAATAATTTTTTTTAATCGAATCGTTGTGATTTTCTTCCTAAATTCACCTGTTTTAAAAAAGAAAAAAAAATATTACTCTTTTGTAGCTAAAATGGTTTTCAATTAAAACGATTTTGTCCAAAGGCTAGCTCAGAGTGGTTTAGGTATTCTAACAACAAAAATGGAAGAAATATGAATGCTTAAAAATGGGCTACAAAACAAAACAAACAGAAAAAGCTTCACAAGCATTTTGAAATGTGGACTTAATATGCATGTGTAGCAGCTGGATTGACACAATGGACCCTAACGGCTCCTTCAGGTTCCTTTCATACTGTATTATTCACTCTGCAGTTAGAGTACCAAAGACAACATTTTTGGGAAAAAGCCTATATTTTTGCAAACAGCTGCATTTAGACAATGACACAAGCAATGTTATCATACAACTGCAATAATAGAAAAGTGCTCTTGTTTAATGGAAGTATTTAGTATCTGTATATAAGGTCGTCCATGGGTAGCAAGGGATGCAAGTCAGAGCACTCTCTGGTCCAGGATTATGAAACATTTAGATGACAGATTCCATGACCAAAAATAATGTACCCTTGCCCTTTTATTTCCTCACCTGCCAGTTTCCAAAGATCATTCAAATTTAAAAAATGTTGCTTACATAACTAAGCTCATTTTCTGTTAGAAATAATGAAAGAAGTTTTGGATTTATTGATCAATTTTTTCTGATTTATGAAAAACACTTTTGTCCACTCTTTTCTATTACAATTGATTGCACTGTACTGGGAATACTGAGCTAATGCCCTCGAGGAAGACCATGTGACTGCAATTATTTATGAATTAACATGTCACAGATTTGAAGCTCTGAGACAAACACATTTCCCAGCTGCACATTTGTGACTTCTGAGTTTGTAAATGAAACAGATGAAATAATAACTTGCTGTTCCTCTCTATTCCTCTTATATATTGGCTAGTTTGCTTGATAGATATTTAAAGAAAGGCACAAATTCTTACATAGATATTTATCATTCACAGAGAGTGTAAATTAAACATGCCATTCTTTTATCAGCTATGAAAATAAATAATTAATAAATACTGGATTTCTCTACAAGGGATATTATAATTGTTTTTAATATATTGTTTGCCTTTAGAGATACAGAAATAATTTCTGAAAGTTAAGGTTGCTTAAAGACAACACAGTACAGGAGTAAAGCCCTGAAAAAAAGAGTGACTTGCTTTATAAAGCTCAGTTATATGTGCTTAGTCAATGCTTTAACTTAATTTGTGCTCTGTGAGCCAAACAATAATTTGGCTGATATTATTAGATACATACTTGTTTGGTTTGTCCTGAAAACTTAAAAGTCAAGCTGAAATCAAAGTCATATGTCTTAATCGATAGCACAAACATAAAGGCAAGAAATAGCTGTAGAATACATATGGTTTTGCTGTCAAATATAAACAAGTGTAGCTGATACACATACATACATATATTTGTTAGCTGACTATGTAAATTGAGATGAAAGCCCATTTTCAAGCATGACCTGTGATAAACAAATGCATATAAATAAAGAATAACTCAAGATAACTCTAGAATAACATCAATTAAAACAATTACAACAACTTCTAGTCATCATGAAGTATTGTTTCAGTTCCATCTTAAAACAGGAAAAGCTCTCAATTGTTCTTAAATCAACTGGTAACTGATTCCACATTTGTGGAGCCTTGAAACAAAAAGCTTTTTATCCCTAGTTTGTATTCATTCTAGGGCATGGTAGTTCCACAGCATGAATAGAATGTAATGTATAAGCTGCTCTAAGGGAAAGCAACAGGTTGAAATAGTGGACACTGATAGACACAGTGCCTTAATTGCTATTTTATATCCATACTTTAAAAGCAAGATTTTACAAGAGAAGCAAAAGTCATATCTAGAGTTGACACGATTGGCAAGTTGAAAGTGCAATTCAGATCTATGAAATTTTACATAGCATTTGATAATATGTCAGATACACATGAGTAAGGACAGAAAAAAAACACCCAAAAATGTAAGTGAATATAATGTATAAAAAAAAAAAAAAAAAGAAAGACTTGGAATTCTGATGATTCATCTCTGCTATTAACTAGAATACTAAAACTGCCTCTTCATGCTCCCTTGAAGACAGCAGGTATGAAGACAGAGGAACATAAAACTGTTACAAACATGTGTGTGTGTGCATATACAGTGTATTTATTGGTCTCCTTTAAACATATAAATAAATCATAACAGTTTTTTCTGTCCTTCAAACCCATTTGTTTTCCAGGTATTGATTTCCATGTTTTCCCTAGATAAGTCCCCAAAAGTTTGGGGAACTGCTAGGATTATGACGGCAAAAGGGACAAAAGACGGGAAGCTGTTTAATGATAGGAGGGTGGGATATTTGAATCATACTCTTTAATTTTTTTTTTCTCATAAGCAATTACAGGACTTACATTCTTGACACACACATGAGAAAAAGACAGTCAGCTCTTTGAGAAAGAGCTCTGAGTACTGCCAGTTGCAAAGTTCCCTAGAAAGTCTTCATGAAAAGGGGGGAGGGTATCATGATTCGATACTGCTAAAATTAAAGAAAAAAAATAAAATTGAGAAAGCTCAGTGGCTGTTGTTTCTTTATAAATCACAATGACACAGTAAAGGACACATTAAAAGAAGTGCTTTTTACCCTTCTTCTATCTTTTATAAAGGTCACATTCAGGGGATTTCTGTGCTTCCACTGAACCCCCAAAAAAGAATACTCTGAGA
This sequence comes from Urocynchramus pylzowi, assembly GCA_013397555.1. NCBI lineage: Eukaryota > Metazoa > Chordata > Aves > Passeriformes > Fringillidae > Urocynchramus > Urocynchramus pylzowi. The sequence goes on from VZRH01005249.1 coordinate 1,118,135, forward strand.
ATAGAAAAAAGAAGGGTGGCATGACTAGAAAGGCGAGATGTCTGTGTGAGAAAGGCTTTTTGGAAAAGAGCCTGTCGCCCACAAAGTACTGCAGCTTGCAGTACTCAGAGCTGCGTCTGAGGCAAGCCATGGCTCCTGCAGACAGACAGAAGGGGAGGCCGATCTCCTGCCCCACATGGTCGGAGCTGTTGGTACCCATCCCCAGGGTGGGCTGGATGCCGCCTGCTCACCCTTTCACAAGCTTGGGAATGAGTCGTGCCTTGGCCAGGGCACTGTCACAACCTGTTATCACTCAACATCAGCCACTTCCCCTGTATCAGCTGAGGAACAGCACAAAAATCATACTTTTCCAGAGAGAGAACTGCTGGGATGGAGGAAAAATGTCTGTGTGTGTGGATTTATGACCCTGGAGACTGTGAACCTGCTGGACCACAGCCTTGCAAATGGAGTAAGATGACAGTAGGTCACACTGAATACTTTTGCAGAGATAGCTCACTTTCCAAGAGCTCTGAGCCCTACCTCCCATGCTGCTGTCTGCGACAATGCCCTTTTATTCTGGTTTCTTGCTAAGGATGAGGATTTTGAAATCTAATGCCGTGCCTGTCCAAGAGGAGAACTTTGCTATTTTTAACTTCTCAGCACCTGCAAAGGCAGAGAATGAACCTGTCCTGGAAGGCACAATTTGGTCAGCCCAGCTGCTTGCAGTAGCTCACACAGTCCCATTTTATCCTCACTGTTACCCACTTACACAAAAATCTTGCATCTTCCTTTGTGAATGCAGAAAAGTTTCTACAGGGAAAACCAAAACACCAAGATCAAAAACTTGGACCCAATGAAAGCAAAGACTGTATCCTGATTCTTGCCTTAAATATCAAGGAAACTTTTTATAGGAGATCTGCATATCACTGTCTGATATTTAAATCTTGCACAAGGACTGACAAATGTAGATAAAAGCTATATTGTTTTGTTTTACTCCATTCTTTTGGAGTAAACAAATATGAAATATGCAGGCATTACATCATGCAATAAACTAACAATTTCAGAAATAAAAACCATGGTCAGGTTTAGGTTTAGACACATCTTCATGAAAACATATTGTCACATTTAGATTCTGACTAGTGGGAACCTTTGATCAGAACTGAGTAATTTTAAGAATCACTGTGGGGAGTGTAGAAAAAATAAAGTCTGAGTTTAGAAAGGACAGACAAAAAAATAAGAGGTTAATATTACAGGCTAATGGGAATAGAAGGTTGTCTGTGAGTGAAATAATGATATTCAGTCTGTAAATTTTGTATATTCATAACACCTAAGCTTTGCAGGGGAGAATAGTGTCTGTTGGAACTTGTGCTTAATCTGTTTATATTATCCCCTAGTAGTTGGATAGCCCTCATTCCTAAAGTCCAAAAAACCAAAATAAAAATAAATTAAATGAAAATAGAATAATCATTTGGAGAAAAGCCACACAGTAGGGCAAAACTGGCAAAATATGGGTCTACTTTTGAGCTTGGCACACATAATCACAGTGGTGTACCTTTAAACTTTGCACCTTCGTGAAGATCAACTTTTCTGAAATCAGGAGTCAAAGAAATGGTCCAACTCAGTTGCAGCACATCACCTAATGGTTGCCAGTTACAGAAATCTGTTTTGCTGTAACACAACAACCGTTGATAACTCACTGGAAATTAGGACAGCTCTGCAGAAAACTTGAGCTGCTGTTGTGGTATTACAGCTTTATAACATGGTCAGTAAATAACTTATCTCCAGTGGGTCTTAAAATGGCAGCTGTAACTGTCTCTGGGTTTGCTATTTTAGTTCCTTTATTGTTCACACAGTTCCTTCCCTGGCTCTATCCTAATATTACTGATTGAGACCAAATGACCCTGATATTCTTTTTCTGAGAAACTGTAGTAAGTTTGAGTCCTTAATTAAACATGGTGAAGATTCACAGAAGAAGGCAAATAAGAGTGAGGATTCTCTGAAGTCTAAATTGCTTCTTTCTACTCACACAATAAGAAATAAGATTAGGTTTTTTTGTTACTGAAAAACTCTGCATCTGTTTTTTTAAACAATCTTCTTCTGATAAAGCAATCACATTACGTTAAATAACCCAGAACTCACAACCAGATAAATCTTATTTTCAGTAACAGCTCTCTAACCTTGAAATTTCAGCCAAATTCTTTAGTTAAGATATTCTAAAGACAAATAATATGTCTTTTTAAAGATTCACAGCAGGAAAGGTTATATTTGGAAGCAAATGAAATTTTAAGAAAGTGCACCTGGGCACCTCTAGCCATGAAACTAAGCCAAAAAGAATCATCTGTGACTGTGATTCAAAGGAAGGTTAAACACCTTTCTCAGAAGAAATCACGATTTTCTGTATAAAGTGCCCAGTTTCTGTGAAAGGAGACTGAGAGAGATATCTACTTCCCAAAGACAAAAATACATTAGTGACTAAACAGAAGTCAGAGAAAATTAGACCTAGAAACCCAAGCAGAATGATAGCTAGAAACAGTTGTGAGAAAACCTTTGAAACCCCACACTTAATCTGAGAGTAGATAAGAGAGGCGTATTATTGGAAGATGTGGGAGGCAAGAGATGACTACAGGGTCTTGATGCCTTTGAGCAACATGGGGCTTAGAAAGAATCAGCCTGATGGAAGACACCTGAGGTGGAAATAGGGTCCAAGCTGTTCACTTGGTGTTTGCTGAGTAGTCCCAGTTAGGCTGAGTGATCTGCAGCATAGAATAGGGTCCCAAGGGTCTTAAGGGTTCTCCAAACTCATGGATCCTCCAGGTCTCTGCCTAATTTTAAGTTCTTGAAAGACAAGGGAAGGTTAGGAGAATAAGAAGAGAAACAAAATTCCTAGGAGTAAATTCTGTTACTAGATAGGTTAACCTGCTTTCAAGGGAAATGAATATCTCTGCTGTTGGTTACAGATGAAGTTGGGAGAAACTAAGCACCAGCATGACTCTCATATGCACAGAAGATGTGTCTTGGACTTAGTAAAAATGACAAACTTTACTGGGATTGTAAGTTTCTAAGAAGAAAAAATTAATGTTTCTAAATCTTAGAAGAAGGAGATGTTTCTGCATCTACTTAATGGAATGAGAGTGACGACGCTTTGGTGAACCTAGGGAAAGAGACTTGATGGAAAGACAATGAATTAGCAAACCAAGCAGAGCAAAAGAGCCATGGTCCATGATTCTGTCACAGTAGAAACCAATTAGTCAGGAAGATAAGGAGGACTAGGATTCGGGGACTCTGGGTAGCATCTTATCTTGCTATGATGCTGACAATCAAATAATGAGGACAGAGGGGCAGAAAAGGAATTTGACAAAACAAAAGCAAAAAAGCCTGGTAAAGGGACTAACTCCTCTTCTTCATCCACTTTCAGGTTGAGGTTGGGGTTTTTTGTTTGTTTCTGGTTTTCTGTTTGTCTGTTTGTTTATTGTTGTTTGGGTTTTGTTGTGGTTTTTTTGGGGGGAGTGGTTTGGGGGCTTTTTTCTTCTTTTTATCTTTTATCTTTTTTTTTTTTTCCTATTGCTGGTTTGCCTCCATTCACATCATAGTGCATACAGAAAGACCAAGCTTAAATAGATTACTTGACTGATATTTTTCAATTTCTCCGCCAACTAACTTGCTATGAAAGATAATGGCCTGCTTGAAAAACTGTTTTTTCAGGCCTCCGACAGGAGCTCCTGTGAAATTGAGAGAGGTCAAAAGAAGTCAGCTGCCATTTTCACTCCCATTTTTTATGGAAATGGGCAACAGATTGGTGAAGACATTGCAAAGGCTCTAAGGCAATCACTCTTTCAATTTGTCCAATATTAGTCTCAATAAGAACTGAGAAGAGAAACAATTGCCAGCAGCCCCTACTTGATTTGTTAAGACTCACTCTTGTCCACTTCAAATCACCTTTGACATTTACGAGCTCAACTTTGCAAACATCATTTGAGTATTATTATTTTATCTGATGCCTCTATTATGCCAGTGGCTAGAATACCATCATGCATAGGTATCAAGAACACCACTGCTTCTTATGTTGCCACTTTGTGCAAAACAAGGAAGCTTTTGCTTTTGGATACACACCAAACACCTCTAGTGTTACAAATGCATGGCATAGGAATTTGTTAAAATTTACATGTAGATATCTGAAGTCAGTTTGGAAAAAGGGAGATGTAATTTGGCAGACACTCACACTAACCAGCATACTGATAGCAAACTAGCTTTTCCCTGCACCTACATTCTCTTATGCAAAAAACATTTTTTTAGAACCCATAGGGCATACCAAGAAAGTAAATACTAATAGAGATAATAATATTAAAATAAATATAGGTTTGTACTCTTTGTAGCAAGCCACAAGTTGCATACCCACAGTTCTGCAGAGTCACAGGAACAAGAATTAGGATAAAACCACGCCAAACAGGATAATGATATTGACAAATATTCCTAGGACACAGATGCTCAGTGTGATTTTCTCAGTATGAGTAGAGTGCATGCAATTTAGGTGTTGGAAGAAAACATCTNATGATATTGACAAATATTCCTAGGACACAAATGCTCAGTGTGATTTTCTCAGTATGAGTAGAGTGCATGCAATTTAGGTGTTGGAAGAAAACATCTATCTGGGTCAGAGAGTTTGAGATAGTGTCCAAAAAAGAGAAAAAATATTACCACTGTGGGAAGGGGCATGTTCAGTCACTCATGTGGATTCTTGCCCCTTTGCCTGAAAATTGTACAGCAAGTGCATTCTGCCTATGGTCTCCTGTAAGACTGAAATTGTGGGACTGTCAAAGAAAAGGGAAATTAATTGGAACACAAATTATAGAAAAGTGGAATGGGGAATGCTGAGGGCCACTTTTAGAGACCAGAATGGCTATGAGAGTTTGAAAACATACACTGTATCTGCAATAAATCCTGTGTCAGGATACAGAGAGAACCAGGATGGTTTTTTCCAAGTGGGACCCCAGGCAAGCTATGGCTTATGCAGTCCCAAATAAAATTTAAAAAGAAGAAATAAATGCAAGGAAAGAAAGTTATTATTTGCCTGAGAGTTTGCACATATCTGTGGGAGAATAATAATGTTTTTGGGAATGCTCCTAGGTGAAGGGAAAACTTGCTGATAACGGAGTTAAGCTGGACTGAGCAAAATTTCTGTAGTATCCTGTTTGTAGCTCCTTTTTAAAATCTTGCTTGCCTCATAAGTACCTAGTAACAATAACCTTCAGGCATTCTGGGAACGCACTCTTGGAATTACTTTAACATAGGTTCCTACTTGTCTGTTTGAAGAAATATTTAAAAGTTTATTAAAATACTGCAATGCAAAGAGTAAATAACAATGAAATTTGTAGAGCTAATAGTAAAAAAAGGAGTGAAATCTTTCCCCCCTGCTTTTTTGACTTGGGTACAGACTAACACATGTTCTAAAGACTAAACCATCAAATACCCTCTATATGTAAGCCGTCTCTCATTGGTTGCAAGTAAGCTACAAAATTTCTATTGACTGCACTGTGGAAGGATCAATGCCACTGACACCTTGATATTTGCTCCCACTTTCCATTTACTTTTCACTTGCGACTTTAAAATATAAGTGACAATGAAGCATTGTCTCTATGGTATATAAATGGGAGCTTATTTCCTGCATTTACTCTGGTTTTCCTAAGGGAAAGGGGATTTACAGTTAATAACAAATCCCGTTCCACATTTGGATTATTCCTGTGTACAGTAAAAACTCCTTGAATTTCAAATAATGCCTATTTCCATCTCAGCTGGAGAGGTGGTGGGACTCTGGTGCGTGCATTTTATCTCAGAACTGTAAGTGCTGTGGTAGAGGACTCGGCCACAAATAATCCCACGTGTCACCAAGGCTAGTGATAAGCAAACGCTCACGGAGAGGCCCTTGCTCCCTATTCTTCACAGACCTGTCACCCTGCACTACGACAGTCTCCACAGCAGGTGAGTCCCAGTGACCAGCACAAGGCACAGCCGGTCCTGCTGTCCCGCTCTTTGCTCCCTGGGCTGTTCTGTGCACAAGTAGCATGGAAATGTTCACCACTCTTGATTGCTATCAATAATGGATAGGCATATGGAAAATGATTTAACTGATTACCAACTCTGTCTCTAACACTGTTTTATCAGTTGGCAGCAACTTGCAGAAGGACCCCAGCAGACAATACTAAACCTACATCCCAATGTTACATAACTAAAATCTTCACAGAAAGGGAGAGACAAATAAATAGAAACACATCCTTCATTTTTTTTAGGAATAAGTTTCTTGCAAAAGCCTTTTGTTTTTTATTAAAGGAAAATGAATGAGGGGATCATACTGAAACTGGAGCAAACAAAGGTTGTTAAAACTATGAAAAACTCCGGAGCAGTGGTATTGTTTAGTTTATCTACTGCTATATTCCCTCATTTAATTGTTTTGCCAGGTTTCTTTCTGGGACATCCATTATTACACTGTACTAATATACATTTAATCCTAGTACAACTAATTATATTTTCCCTTTAACCAATATCATACTCTCTGCCAACAGAATTAAACTTAATGAAATATATCAATATTAAAGACAGAAATGATCGCAGTTGCTTTGCCTACAAAATAATTATAACCACTAAAGATCACTCATGTAACGTTCCAGTGGTAATGTCTAGAGAAAGGGAACAGCACAGTAGTGATATTCAAACAGAAACCCAGCACCCCCTCAACCCTGGAACCACTAATAACTTCAGCTGGAACAATTGACAGAGGGGAAATGAATCATTCCCTTTGACAAGAACAAAACCATATTAAAATGTAATAGTTTATTAAACAACTGACTTCAGAAGTTAAATTACTAAATTGTATCTCCATGGGTTTTAAGAAGCACTGTCTGATCACAATAATGGATTGCCTACAAACTTTTATCTTAGCCATCGCCTCCAGAGTTGATGTATTTAATTATTTAAACATTATATTAATGAAACATGTTATACTGGTAAGAAAACTACTTTTATCACAGCACATGAAAGAAAAAAAATATGTGGTTTACACTGCACAACTGCATTTGCACCCTCATTGCAAACAGCAAAAAGCATCCTCTCCTTGATCCTCTCCAGTTGCTACGCAGAACTAATTTAATGGCTGCCATTGTTCTTGATTCTGACTTGATTAAAAAAAAAAATGGGAACCATTTAAAACATTTTGATGCACCTGTTGTGCTGCATTATGACCCACTGTGATTTCAATTTATGTCACATGAGAACATGACACTAAAACACCAGATTGCACCATGTGCAAAAACCCTAGCAGTGCTGGAAATTGATGTCACAGCACATTTTACAATGCATATCTGTTCACATAATGCATCGAACACATAAATTAAGATTAAAAAGAAAAGGAAAAAGAAATTAGTCATGGCATGAATGAGGTTAGACAGAATCATTCTGATTTGTACATATGTCCTTTGGAAGCTGGAAACCTCTGCTGCAGAACGAAGATCTCTTTCATTTGAGCTGTTGAAAACCCAGCAGCAATAGCAGATTACCAGCTTTTTTTGGCGGATATGCCACAAGAGGGAAGTAAAACAGAAGAGGGTTTCAGGTGTTTGCTGACATCAGAGTGATACCGTAAACTAATAGAACTTGGAAAAAATCCGTATTCTGAATCTGGTAGGACCTAAAGATGGATGCTTCTGCTTATCTCTGCTCAGTGTTGAAGCCTCTCCCCCAGGTTCTTTTCTTGTCCTATCTTCTCCAGCTGCCATCCTGTCTTTCTCCTTGACTAACTGTCCCAAGAGGGATAAAGAATTTGGCAAAGTGCTCTGGAGCACGTGAAAGACCAAAACTTAGGTACTTAAACGGAAAATGCAGAAATGAACAAAATACTAATCATATGAGCTTACAGTTAAGCACCTTTGAGAGCCCTTGAGAAGAGAGACTTGGCTTGGAAATCTGCACTATGAACGCACTCATTGAATAATCATGTTTTGTGGAAGAAGAATTCAAATGCATTGCAGAATCCTGTACAGGAGAATCCAGCAATGCTTTTTCTTTTCACAAGGTGTAAGAAGAAATATACCTTTGCAAAGCACATTTTTAAGACCTGCAACCTCTTCATTGGAAAAACGGCAACAAAAATATTTCTCTTCCTTACACTTGTATTGCAAATGTTAATAATTACAAAATCCTGCAAGAACTGCTTGAAGAGCATTTAAAATGCTACAAATGTTAAAAAGCCATTCCTTAACTGCCTAAACAGTGTCTTAAAAATCCAACTGCTGTTAGGTAGCAACCCTTTACAGCCAGAAGAGCAGATACACTGCGGATTAAACCACATAAAATGCCTTTTACTAAAGGAAGAAAGAACATAACCATGATCTGAGTTCTGCTTGCAAACCAGTGACATTTCCAGTGATGCGCTGTCTACTTTTGGCTACTGTCCTTAAAACCAGATGTGAACTATTTGGAGATGAGACATCAGAAGAGAATGAGAATGACCAGAAAGCAAGACCTCTGAATGTAGAGTGAGAGCATTGTAGTTATTTTATCTAAAAGTAAAGAAGAATGAGAAAGAAATGATAGCAGCTGAGAGAGATGTAAGAGAAAGTGAATAATCTGTATGACAAGCCCAATGTGGATAGGACAAGAAATAATAGCTTTGAGTCATAGCAAGAGGGATTTGGGTTAAACATTAGGAAAAAAAATTGTAATTATAAGGAAAGTTAAGCACTGAGGGAAGAACACTCACCTCACCTGAGCAGACTGGGATCTCCACCACTGGGAGATTTCAAGGACAACTCATGCAGATATCTTTTGGGCACATTCAAGGTCCTGCTATTTACATGGACTAACTGATGAAGAGAGTCCTGTTCCCTAAGTTGTGCTGTATAATATCTACAGATAGTGAGAAATGATTTGTTTGTATGAGAGCTACAGAGAACAGCCACAAATGAAAAGCCATTAATGAAAACGAAGTTTAATGGACCTTCCAAAAAGGTGCACCCTCATTTCAGTGTGGGGAGGTGATATCCTATTGCTGAGGGAATCCTGTTCAAACGACAAGATAAGGACCAGGAAATTAATTCTCCCTGTAAATTTTCTTCTGTGAAGTAGCCAAGCCCTCCGGATGACTTTCCCAGGGTTATTCTCCTGCTTATAAGCATCTGCTAGGAAGTACCTCAGTGCAGGCTGAAGAGATGAGATGCTGGTGAATTTGTGCTCCAGGAGAACAGGAAGGAACCTGAAATTTCAGAGGAGTGGTTCTGTGCTATGACAGACCAGTTATTGAGAGTTTGCATTGAGGACTTCTCTCTGGCTTGAAAGACAAATAGTGCTTTGAATTATTCTGCAGGCTGGAGCAGAGATTATGGGGATGGAAAACAGCCAAGAGAAAGGAATTTTGCAGGGAAAGCATGCCTTATGGGAGACTTGTACTCAGTCAAGACTTCCACTTATCTTTAATGCCCTGCACCTGCCACATAGCATGGCTCATGTGTTATGGTTTCTGTCTTTTTATGAATAAGCCTGGGCTAGAGGAAGAGTTTCAACTAAGATTTACCTATTCCTCGCAGGAAAATTGTGGTTTGCCTGGGAGATCAAAGAAGTCAGGCTACCATGGCTGTGAGGGTATGTGGTCCATGTCTGGTATAACAAGTTTGCCTAGGATCACTGGGTCTATAGATCATGGTATTATACAAGTAGCCTGTGCACAGCAAGTGGCTGTTTTTCCAGGATTTCTGCATGGTAGCTTGTTGCTTTATCTTTATGAATTGTGAATGCCTTGAAATACTGACCAAATTATTAGTGTCCATGAGTTTTTCTTAGAATAGGAAAACATATTAGTCTTTTTACCAGGCTATGGATTCAAATTTTTTTAAATGCATAATGGATTTTCACAGAACGTGACTATCAAAGGCAGCTTTGGGAACTGTGGAGAGAAAAACTAGGCAAAAAAAGTAGGTTAGGATCAATGAAAACCAACACGTATAAATATATCTAGAGCTGAGATACTGGTGAGGACCAGCAGAGGATTAGGAGATAATGAGCTTTTTGATGAAAGTAGTGTGAGGGATATTCTGTTGTCTCACCTGAAGGTAGAATACAACCAGAGAGTCAGGGGAAACTGTGAAGATATTGGAGGAAATCGGCATCTCTACTCAAAGAAATTAGGTAATATTGTCCTATTCTAGGGTTGCAAACAAAATTGACAGACTTTCCAGAATCTTTATTCAGGAAGGTGCATTTATTACAATACTAATTTCAGGAACCACTCCATGATAAGAACATCTTGGTTTCTAATGTACTTTTAGAAACTCTGAGAGCAAACTGCCATGAGATCCACTCCATCACATGAAGTAATGAATGTTGGTTTCATGAGCCCCATGCTGTAACAACACCTGTGGTTCTTGTGCTATTTAGCAGAACTGCACAAGAACTTGTCTCTTTCCTCTTGCTTCTGTAATTGCACCCTTCTTAGATAACCTGGAGCAAAGATGAGAAGGATTCATAGACAGAAGCAGAAGGATGAGGAGAAGATCTCTCTTTTGATCAGAAAATGCAGAAATGATACAGAGAATAGGTGAATTTCAGAGTGGTGTTTGTGAATCTCTGGTTCAAGTGGATTCCCAAATACTCATGCTCCTGTAGACCGGCACCCTTTGAGGACTGGCCAAAACAAGTGCAGTATAACATTTGACGCAAACCTGGTAGAAAGATTGCACAAAATTCTGTCCCCTTAATCATATGAGAAGCTGGAGCAAGAAGTTTCCCTTCACTAGATTTCTATTATTTTAACACACATAATCAATTCTATCTCCCAAGGCTTTTCATCTCTGCTTTGTTTTGGGACCCTTCTCATGACTGTTTCTCTCATTTCCTCCTATTCTCCTAGTTCACTTCCTCCTTCACTGAAGCAAAAACCAGTCCATTTTAAACAACCTACAACCCCTGCTTTTCCCACTAGAAAACAGCACACTGCATTCATCACAGGCTGTGGTTACACCTTTGGGGGCAGAGTTTACTTGAATGCCTTTTAACACAATGGGTAGGGAAGGCAGGGTTTTGGAAGATTAGGATCCTGTTTGTCAGTGTACCACAATACTGCAGCTTGAGTCGTGACTGCAAGAGATCTAGGAGTCACCCAGCAATCAGGATCTGAGGCCAGATTATTGACAGTTGCCTCTAGAGCATTTTGCTCTTTGTGTTCCAGGGAGTAAATAGCACTTTGGGTACTCGCTGACGGCCAGTCCTTCATTCGGGAGAGCGGAGGTGTGATATTACACTTCTGCTTTATCCAACTTGTCCTCCAAGTGGTAAATATGTGTGTGGGGGTATGCACATATGTAAAGAAAACTTAAAATAATATATGAAGAAATTACAAAATCCAAGATGCCATAATCTTACTTACTAAAGAAAAAAAGAGAAAAAAACCAAACAAAAACTCTCCATATGAGCAGATAAACAGTACTGCACTTCAAAATACTCCTGGGGTAAAGAAAAGCCTGCTGGTCTTAAAAAACACTAAGAAACTTACACTGCCATGAAATAGTGAATTTGAGGACTTCAGCCAGATCAGCTACTCATAATCTTCTCTGGTTTTGCCAACATATTATGATATGAGAAAACACCTGTAAATCATGATGTAAGAATGTACCCTGGGCTATACTCCATTCTAAAAACTTTCAATAGCCAATATATCAAACATATAGCATACAACATATCTGAGTGTTAGGAAATGAGGTGTTATTTTCCCTCTGCTCTTAAAAGTGAGGAAGTATTCATCCTCCTCCTCCTCTACCTTTGTCCAGTCCCCTTCAGATCTCCTGTGTCTCAGAGGTTCCCACAATTTTCTCTGACTTCAGTTATCTTTAATCAACCAATTCCAGCAACATTTTTTAATCCAAACCCAAAGGAGATCAGCCAAATTAGATTGGTGTTAAAGACAGTGAAATTAGATGGACTTTATGCTCTAAAACACAGATGTGGTTTGTGCTAAAAAGCAATATTTATGGCCAAGAAAACCATAAAATCCTTTTTTTCAAGTTAGTTGGTCTACATTCACTGCCTGGGCTTATATTTTTTCCTCATTGAAATTTTTTAAGAGGAGCAGCTAAAGAATGCTGTATTCATGCTGTAAAAAACAGATTTGAGAATGTATAGTATTTAGCAGCATTAGGGTAAGGTAGGGATATTGCTCTTGGAAACACTATTTGTTACTGAAGACTTACTGCTGCCTTTGAAACTGGAAGGTAAATTGATGCGTTGATCTCACATTCCAATATCAGACACAGATACATCTTAAAATATCACCATTATATCATTCTTCCTATACTTTCTAAGGAGGCTTGTCCCTTGAATTGTCTATAAACTGCCCTCTTAACCCTTTAATATAAATAATCTCCCAAAATTCTCAAAGGTATTATGTAGAGAAAAGTACTTATTAAAATAACATGGCAGGCCTGGCTAGAACTGAGAAAACCAAGAAATTCACAGCTGAGATTGAAACTCCATCTTTGAGACACCCCGTTGTGCTTTGTTGCATTTTAATAAGTGTTCATATGACCCTCTGCCAGTTAATTATGGGGATCTTTAGAATTTTGTTCTGGCCCCCTTGCTCTTCAGTACTGATGTGCTTCTTTCACTTCTATTTTTAGGGACCTTAAGGTGAGTTATCATTGTTAACCTGCTAATACCCAGATCTATTTTGCCATTTTAGCTGATCCTCCTAAAACAGCTTTTAGTCTTTTTGTCTTACCTCCCTAAAATGCAAATTTGGACCTTAACTGAATGTCTTAATAAAAAAAAAAGAGAGAGAAGAATCACAAGAAAACAGATCCTCTCGCTCCTCACGAACCCACTAAAAATAGCTCCAAGTTTTCAGTTCTATTGGATGATAATCTGTTTATAATTTACAGTATGGCCAAAAGAATTGAGATAGTGTTAGATCTTATTTAGCCATATCCTATGGAAGAGTTGTTTGGTTATATTTTTTGTTTGTCTTGTTGTGATGGCTGTTTTACTTTGGATTTCCCATTTGAAAAAAATGAGAGATTGTAATAATACTGTAAATATTCCTGTGGCTTTTCCTTTCTTGTTCCCATTTCAAGGTGCAAAAATCACCTTTTATTACCTACACAGAAGTAAGAACACTACACATACCTAGGCAAATTTTTATTCAGGGTAGAGAGAAGGGAAAAAACCAACCAATCAACCAACTAACAAAACCAACCAACAAACCAACTAACCAAAGAAACCTATGGAAGAAAATGTTTTCTTAGTACCTCCTGTAGCTGCCCTCTGCATCAAGATTTTGTGGCTTACTTCTGAAAGAAACATGTATTGGAAAAGGAATTAATTTCCTCTGAAATGTAGTCTATCACCCATGAGGAAATATTGCTCTGCTTGATAAAGTAAAGGAACCTCAGGAGGGGGCAGAAGTAAAACTAGACATCATTAACGAACAACTAAAATTCTGATTATTTGGAGGTTCCTACATAAAATGAGGACAGAGACAGTTTTTTGAAACACTGTAGACAAACACTGATATTGTTATACATGTTTGAAACAATCATCTGAGTCTTCTGAGATTTGTCCACCACTAGAAAAATTTAATTAATACTCTTTTAGTAGCGGAATTTTCCCATTGAATGCAAATAATCTCAAAAGTTTATTTTCAGAATGTTTCATGCTTGTTTTTGTCAGACAGCTGGTAGATGGAAAGGGTTTCAAAAATAAAGAAAATTATATACAATGAATTACCAATTGCAGTAGACACTAGGAGATTAAATGTATTTTTATTGTGAGGACATAATGCTGCTATAACCTAACCTTCTCCACCCCCATCGGGTGAAGAACACTTAATGAAGGAGAAGATGCTTCTATTAATCTGTAATCCATTTCTGTCTACATAACATCCATTAGACATTCACTAGAAATTTCTTCTACCTAACCCTTATTTTGGAGACAAAAATATTCTTTCAACCTTTAATAAGAAAAGACTGATAAATAGTTGACTACTACACGTTTTCTATTTTATTTTTAATATAATCAGTAACGTTTTGACACGTTTGTATTCCCGGTTACATGGGAGGCCATTATGCATTTTTGTTTAGAAAATCTTTCAAGATGTGCATTGCCAGGACTTCTGTTTTTTGAATATCTTTCAAAATGTACTTCTTAGAAACAGTTTGCCTGGGTGTGAGAAGGTCATCCAGTGGTGAAAATCCCAGTGGTGTGTATAGGTTAGAAATAACATGATTTTCTGGTCCATTTTTTCCTACAGTTTCCAAACTTCCTTCTCTCCCCACTCAGGAAATATTAAATTTCTCAGTAGCTGCTGGGCTAAGCTTGCATTCTGCCTCTACTCCTAGACAAAGTTAATGCCAGCTTGTTCTCTCTGTTATTTTAGCTTTGGTCCAAAGCTCATTTTCAGTTTACACTCAGACATTTGATCAGCTACTGAGATTGTTTTATTGAATTTTTATTTAAAACAATAATTATAGGAAGAACACCTTCTATAGTAGAGAATACATCCTTAAAGCTAAGAAAGCCCCTGCTTTGCTTTTTTGTGAGTAAGAAATGCAACTTTCTGTAAGCCTGAAACATTATCAAATGAAGGGCTAAGCAATGGCATTAATTTTTTTAACATTCTGTTACTTCTGTGAACTTCATCAGTAAGCCTATGATTAACTTTTCTTTAAAAAAAAAAAAAAAAAAACCAAAACAAAACTTTGAATTTTGCTTTTATTATATCTAAGGAGACTGGGTAAGAATATCCCAGAGTAAAGCAATTCTGCTCCTTACCCCATAGGACTGTGAACACAATGGGTTCCTGTGCTCATACTTGCTGACAGGATATTACCACTTTCCTTTGATATATAATTTTATAGTATCTGCTGCAAGTCAATTGCCCTTTGCTATGCAATTTTACAGTATCTTCTCCCAGTTTTTCAGACCTTTTTTATTGGTGTTGGTCAAATCTGGTGTATAAAGCAAGAACATCAGTAAAAGGAGTTTGAGTTGAATGAGAATGAGTTGCCTATTAATTCTGCTGGCAGGTTCCAAGTCCAGTGTTATGTCAGAATTCTGCCACCTTTTTCCCCAGCTTCATTAGTTAGGTTTGGCTTGGCCAAAGGGCTACTACCAAAACTTTAGGACCTGATCTTGCAGTCAGATTTTCATGTGTGGGATCCTATTGACCTCAGCAAGATTTTAAGCAGATACTAACATCAGGCAACCAGGAATTTGTTCCAGGAGAATTTCCTGAGACAATCAGCTGTAAAGTTTCTGAGAAATTCAGATAGGCTGGAGATCTGCAAATACACAGGTTGAGCAGGATTTTGTCATAGTAACAATACTTGCCCATGTGACATTAATGAGGCCCAGAACTTTGGTGACAGTGTCCTCCATCTCTCTCCCTCTCATTCTCTGGATTTGTACAAAGATATTTACACATACATACATATATATACATATAAATATATATATATGTAGCATCATGGAGCCAGTTTACATACATGTATATGTGTTATAACAAGTAAGCACTGGTATCCTGAGTGTGTTTGTCAAATTTCCTATTTGTTATAGTTTGAGAAGATCTGTTTTCTCCAAAGGCATCTGGGCATGCATATGACTTATCTCAGTCATGTCACCTTGTTCAGGTAAAGCAAAAAAAGTGAGAGAAAAATGAAAGGACTTAGAATTCCTAAGTCCTTTGCATTAAAAAATTTATACACAAAAGTAAATCTATTACATGCCCAAGTACTTGGGTTTTGGTTCAGTTTGCTTTGGTTTATTGGTGTTTTTGTGAGTTGGTGGTTTTTTTTTTTGTGTGTGTGGGGGTTTTTTTGTTTTTTTTTTTGTTTTTTTTTTCCAATTGTAGTGAATTATAGTTAGGTTATATAAGAAAGAGCTCTAAGAAGTCCACTGACAGCAACCTTACATATCTATCAAAGAATGAAGTCTTTGTTTCTGGACTTTGGGCTGATATTTTTACAGTTTTCTTTCTGTGGAAGTGATAAATGCAAAACTAGCTTCCAAAACCCACTCAACTCTTTTACTTATCCAGAATATGACTGCAAGATATAGCTCTAATAAACCAAGCTAAAAAAGGAACTCTGATTTCCTAAGAGTAGCAGAATAAAGTTTGCAATAATTCCTGGTTAAATCCAACAGTTTGATAATTAATAAAAAAGCTATCCAGAACAGTAAGCACATTCTGGTTAAGATTACTTTACTTTGCCATAATGAATATCACTCATTTGAAAAGTAGTACATCCCCACAAATAAAGACACAATACTTCTGTTAATTTCCTTGAGTATTTTACATTAAAATGTCGTATATTTGCAACTCATACATGTGTAACCATTTATTTAATCTATTTTTAATTTAAATTCAGCTGTCGTCATAATGTAAAATACTCTGTGGATCAAAAATCTTGCCAGGACTGTGAGTTCTGGCATAAATAACCCGGGATATTATGTCATAAAATACTGATTTTAGCTTCTCTTAGAAGTTGCATTAATTTGTTAAAATGAAATCATGGTAAATATGAAGTTGGAACTAATTTTTGTAAACTCTGATTAAAATGCAGAAGTGGTAACTTGGAAAACTTCCCAATCATACCTGAGGGGTGAAGCAGGAGGATTAGAGATACCAAGTGAAACCCCACAGAACTGATCATTTTCCCCACTGTGTCCTTTTAAAAAACTGTAGCTCTTGTTTCTTATACATTTATCTGCTTTGTAGTTTCTCTACAACCTCAAGTTTTTTAATGAAAATGTGACATTACTACAGATAGCTTCTTTAAGCTTTTCCTAAACTCCATTTGACTTAAATAAATATCTCTGAATAACAAAACATGCAGAGCTGGAACCTGCCAGGTACAGGAAATCCTGTTATGGTTTATCAAGGTGAATGTATGTAGCTGAAACTCAAATCTGGCATACCCTCCCTTACATGGAAGCCAATGAGTCATCTTATTTTTACTTCTTTTCCTCCAAACTTTGGTTGGATCTGCCTTCATTCCCTAACTCACAAATTGATTGATTGATTGATTGATTGATTTTTAATTTTTTAATTAAGCAAGCTAAGAAGGAAGAGAATTCTCAAGCCACAAAACTGTGCCATGCAAGGATATGTGTGGTTTTGGCAAGGTCTGCATGCCTGGTCATTCTGGCGATTCAGAAACGGATGAAAGATGTGGAGTTGAAGTAACATATAAAAGCTGGGAACAAAACTTTCTAAGCTGTGCAGAGAGTGTTGTAATTGACCATCTACATTCCATAAGACTTTGCTGAATAACTTGTTGTTACTAATGTCACCCAGTACAAAGTCATGTTGCCCACAGAAATCATAAATTTGTGTTTGTAAATCACCATGAATATATAAATTTTCATATGGTGTCAGTGCTCTATAAAACATGCTAGTTTTTAATTTTTTTTTGTTGTTGTTGTTGTTTTTAAGAATTGAATTTTTCTTTGGAGTTATAATTCTAGTCTCCCTTACTAAGAAAACAGGATATTATCCATATAAAATAAACTGCAAGCAAAACTAAAATCTGCCTTTTGTTTGAGGTAAATTTTATGCTAATTTTATTTCACATTAAAAACTTTTCCCCCCTCAAAAAATAATCACAGACAGAGCTTTATCAGAGAAACACACTTTTGAGGAATAAGTTTGTATCATAAGGAGTCCTTCAGAGGTCCTGGTGCCCTGTCCAAAAGATGGTCCAGAGGCTAAAACAGAGGTCATTCCACAATGCCAACACCTCCTCTGTATGATGGGGTGGTAACAGCAAGGAAAGTGCTATACATTCTCTCCTGTAATGCAAACTGGCTGTAAGATAAATTCTAGTATTTAGATAAAGAAATATTTACTGATATTCCCCATGCCAAACGCTGCAGCTGTAACTGCAAGGCATGTGAGGATGGCAAAGCAGCCAGACCCCTTCCTTAGAGTGTTTTTATTAATTTTTTTCCTACTAACTGTAACGTGTGACTGCTTTTCTGCCTAAACATCTCTAAAGGGCTATGAAAACTGAAGTCCTTCAAAGCTGTTAAATGTTTCCTCAGATTCACAATAAAATTCTGCATTACAGATCTCCTAGCAAAATCTTTGAAGCATTGCAAGCGGTACTTACATAATTTTCTGTTAAGTCAGTATTTGTGTATTCAACACCTAGAAAATAAGGAAAGTGAATGTGGATAGGGAAGGGGAAAACAAAGGCGAAGGGGGAAGGGGGCGGGAGGGAAT